>CM071608.1:1555105-1716514 GCA_036365135.1 Miichthys miiuy | reverse complement strand
TATTAGTTAGTTTTCAGCAAACAAAAAAAAAAAAACATGGCGTGCTCCAAACTGGAAAAGAAACGAAAGGTGGATTCAGAAAAATGTGAATTTAAGACAGACAAATACGCATTTGTACTGCCTGCGGGGAGCACAAAACCAATGTGTTTAATCTGCACTGAGACCGTTGCTCTCGTCAAAAGTGCAAACGTGAAGTGGCATTATGAAACAAAGCATGGGCACTTCGAACAGAACTATCCACAAAACTCTGCGGTAAGAACCAGAAAAATAAATAAAAAGCAAGCATCATATCAAGCATCACGAACTGTGATAATCAGGTCAGCAACCCAGCAGGAGCGCGCGACTGAACCTCACTGCGAGTGGCATGGGTCTTAGGCAAGAACAAAAAGCCTTTCACTGACGCTGAAGTAGTAAAGGAGTGCATGAACGAGGTAGCGACCGCTCTATTTGAGGGAACTCAATTAAAAGATGACATCATTCAAAAAATAAGTCAAATATCCCTCTCTGATTCCACTGCAGCAAGACAAACTGAAGTCCTTGCTGATGATTTATTGGACCAAATGAAATCTGCTGTGAAAATGCTAATTGCATTTCATTGGCTTTGGATGAATCAACTGACAACACAGATAACGCCCAACTTATGGTGTTTGTTAGATTTTTGATGCAGAGAAGGAGGAATTCATCGAAGATGTGTTAGGTCTCACAACCCTCCATGGCCATACAAGAGGCAGTGACATTTATGAAGCAGTGATGCAGATGTTGCGAGACTAAGGCATAGACCTGAAGCATGTTGTTTCCATTGCTACTGATGGAGCCCCAAGTATGACTGGGAGAGAGAGGGGATTAGTCTCCCTCTTAAAGGCACATCACCCTGACCTCATTGCATACCACTGTGTTATTCATCAGATGGTTTTGTGTGCCAGCCTGGGAAAGGCGTTTTTAGAAATTATGTCAACCGTGATGAAGCTCATCAACTTTTGAGGCGTCGTCTGCTTTGCAGCCTGCTACGCTCATTCCTCACAGAGGTGGATGCAAAATTTGATGATTTACTTCTGCACAATAATGTCAGGTGGCTTAGTAAGGGGAAGGTGTTGGAGCGTTTTTGGGCACTGCGGAAGGAGTTAGAAATGTTTCTATTGAATCGGACCAGTCCAAAAGCAAAACCATTTGTGGAATTCCCGCAAAACAACGAAAATATGGAAATTTCTGCATTTCTGACAGACATCACTTGCCACCTCAATGATTTGAATTTGAAGCTCAGGGCAAAAATAACAGTGTGTAACCTCATGTCAGCTATCTGTGCTTTTCAAAGGAAGCTGGAAATATTCAAAAGTGACCTACAGGAGGGGGGCCTGCTCCACTTCCCAAATCTTAAAAGCCAAGCTTCAGGACCACAACATCGCAATTATGTGGAATTCCTGGACAAGTTGATAGAAAATTTTGAAACCCAGTTTGGAGATTTCCCCCTGGGAAAACAGGTCTTGCTGTGTATTGAAAACCCATTCCTGGTAAAGAATTTGACAGAATTCTCAAATGAAGCCCTGAAGGTCTGCCCATGGGCTAGTGCTGCTTCTCTTCAGTCAGAGCTGATTGAGCTTCAAGAAAACCTTGCTCTGCAGGAATCTCTCTGTGACCCTGCCACCTTTTGGACGAAGATGGCACCTGCAGGTGTCTTGCAGAAAATGGCCATGCAGATTCTTACCATGTTTCTTTCAACTTACTCCTGCAAGTCAGCTTTTTCAACAATGTCAATGGTGAAGAAAAAATACAGGGGTAAACTCACCAATGAACATTTACACCAGTGCCTACGCCTGGCTCTCACACCTTTTGTGCCCAAGTTTAAAGAACTGGTGGCACAGTAAAAGTGTTACTTTTCACACTGACTCGGACAGAACAAATCCTTTGTGCATAGTTCAAATGTTCCTTGTGGATTTACTACCTTTTTCGTTTGGAGTTCGAATTTTGGAAATACAGTGCGACTGTTTCGGACCCTGGAAACATTGGAAATTTGGTGAGTGGACCTTTTCAGTTTCTAATTGAGTACCCCTGATCTAAACAGTAAAAACAAACTTCACACCCATTAAATCAGATTTATAAGGGGTAGTCAATTATGCCTCCCTCATGTTTACAGAGCAGGTGTGGGCGGAGCGTTTTCCCGACTCAAAGGTGGCACCAGCAGGTACCACGCAGCCTGATTCTTCTTCTTTTATTTAATGGTGGACGGCAACGAGCGTTTAAGGAGCATTACCGCCACCTACTGTGCTGGAGAGTGGGCTGAAGTTTCCTAATTCCACTAGTGGATGCAGCCCTAATAATCTGCGTAATTTTTTTTATCATGTTATATTTTCTAGAATTAATCGAAATTAATGCAATAATTTGACATCCCAATTAGTATACATTACAATTATTTTATATATACTGAAGCAGCATTGTCATTGTATCAATATCTGCACTTTGTGAAGTCAACAACTCAAATCAAACAAAGAAAGCTATAATTCAACGTCATGGTATATAGCGCTTTTCTAGTCTTCTGACCACTCAAAGCTCTTTTACGCTACATATCTCATTTACACATTCACACACATTCATACACTGATGGCATTAGCTGACATGCAAGGTGCCAACTGCTCATCAGTTTTAAGAGCTAACCATTCATACACATTCACACACTGATGGCGCAGCCTTCAGATGTCTGACTTGGCTGCAATCTTCCAGATTAAAGGTCGTTTTTTGGTGATAACCTTCCTCCATTTATTCACATTCACTCACAGTTTGACCTCTTTTCTCTCTCTTGTCTCCTCACTCCTTTATATTTTTCTCTCGATCAGTCACTGCTGCTCTGTTCAGTGAAGGCCTGCCCTACCCTGCCTGTGATTGGCTGACATTCTTGCCCTCGCCATGAACAATCTTAGACCTCATGCATACTTGACTCTTATGAAACTATGTGCTGGTACATTCTACCTTTGTGAAAGCAAAATCAAGTTCCGACAAATAAATATTGAGTTGTAGTGAAGTGGTAACAAGTAATAAGTGATATGATGGAATATGGAATTGTCATACATCTTGCCAAATATACTGAATGAATATAGTCTGATATTTTGAGTATATGATGATATTTGGAATGTGTCATTTGAAATGAATTTGAAATTATTATATTGAAAGAAATATTAAATAGATAGGTCTAAAAAACATACAGAGCAAAAAGGGTCTGATTCAAATAACAATTATACTCTGTTTAAACCATATAGATTTGATACTTTTGTAATAAATTCAACTTTCCTACTGTTTCTTGCTATTTCTCCTGCAGTCAATAAACCCTGACTATTCCCTTCATTAACCATGTACTACACATGCTATGACCAAATATCTAGCTTTAAATATTCCTTTCCTTGTTTTTCTCTTTCCTGACCTTTGTGTCTTGTGCGTCAGGTTCACTTCTCCCTGGATTTGCATCTTACTGTCTGCCTGCCTGTCTCCAGCCCAGCTTGGGATCAACACACTCAACCTTCACCTTACTGAATAACTGCCATTGTCCTGTTCTTGGGTAAAGAAGATATCTAGGTAATACACCACTTTCCTTCACAGGACCACATTTCATTCTCCTCTAGCGAATGGAAAATGACTGCTTCGAATCCCTTCTTCAAATTTCACTGTCTGTGAGGAGACTATCCAGAAGAGAAAAACATACTGAAATGTCTTTGAGTAAAGCAGTGAAACCCTGTTAGCAGGAATGCTACAAGCTGACCCTGATATCTGACCAATGATGAAGGAATGAATGTGTGTATATATATATATATATATATATATATATATATATATATATATATATATATATATATATATATATATATATATATATATATATATAATACTATGGCAAACCCAAATAAAATCATAAATTATGGAAGCTCGAGCTGTCAATCTGTCATTCTCAGTATGGCGGTTACTCCCTTCTTTTGTCCTATGTGCATTCCATCTATTGAATGTCGAAAGAAGTTCCACCTGTGTGACAAGTAATAACAAAGAAATTAAGACGTAGTGACGTGGTAATGGAGCAGGAACAAAGGCAAGAAAAGAAAACTAATTTATATGATGATTTGAATAGACAAAGATACTGACCACATATTGTACATGATATTTGGCATTATTGGAGAATATCTGTAAATAGAAGATCAAATGTATATGGACACATTAAAACAAAAGGGTTTCATCTCATCTTCCTCTGAGTGAGAACAAATCCAAATCCAATTAGATGATATTTATGAGGCGTTCTGTGAGACAAATGTATTCACTGCTTTTCTATCGCTGATTCACTGTTTTATTCACTGGCAGTGGAGTATGTTAAAGCTGAACAATAGGTTAACTTTAAAATCCGGTTAGTCTGGTTTCTGAAGAGGACATTGTGAAATTGTTAAGCACTAACGTGCCCAGCTGCTCTATTTTTAACTGTTTATTGCTATGTGATCTATCTCTCTGTTGTTTTTGCATTGTACTTCTAAAGAGATCACCTGTCAGTCAATCATTGTTCATCTCACATATTAAAAATATTTAAAATCTCTCTCTCTCTCTCTGTCTCACCATCTGTAAACATACATGTCTCATTAATGCATGTTACTAACTAAACTTCTTCCCCAGAGTTTCTGTGCTCTGTCGTCCAGCAGGTTCTCATGGATCGTGGCTGCTGCTGTGGTCCTGCTCAACGTCCACTACATATATTATTACTGTCATTATTGCTACCATATCTCCATTACAGTTTATAGTTAGTTTATGATTTGCTGCTGCTGTGCATCTGTGTCTCTCTATCTCTATCACAGGTTCCACTGCTACTGTAATCATTTTATCATTCATTGTAATTCATTGTCATTTTATCATTCATTGTAACTGTACAATATGTTTGTGTTGACTTGTTCTGTACACGTGACATCTATTGCACGTCTGTCCGTCCTGGGAGAGGGATCCCTCCTCTGTGGCTCTTCCTGAGGTTTCTTCCACCTTTTTTCCCTGTTAAAAGGGTTTTTTGTGGGCAAGAGGCAAATGTACTTTCTGACTTTGGACTATAGAAATAAAATTTGATTTGATTTGATTTGATTTGATTTGATTTGATTTGAAAACCTGCAATGACAACATTATAAAATATCAAAATAGAATACTTCCTTTTATTTTTGGTTGAGGCTGTGACTTGAGCCTCTATGAGGGGCTGTTAAAGACATTATTCATTCTGGCTCTCTCACACACATATATTCTCACTCTTACATACATATATTCTCACTCTCACATACATATATTTATGTCTGTCGAGAATATATGTATGTGAAAGGAGAATGTATGTATGTGAGAGCTAAAGTATAGGTGAAACGGAAGGAGCATAGATGAAATGGAAGGCAGCTCATTTCTCGTGTTGTGATTGGCTGAGAAGCTTGTGCCGGGTTACATTCATGTCACGCACAGCAAAGATGGTGGAGAGGAAAAACGAGCACTGCAACAAGTCAAAGGTATATTGAGTGGCAGAGGACAGGCTCGCCTGTACTTAACGTCCTTCACAGCTCGGCGGAAAGTGAGATTAGACAACTTTTCAGACCTCCAAGCTCCCAAGTCACTTCAGCAGGGCAAGCAGCTTCTGTTGGATTATTTATTTATTTATTTATTTATTATGTAGAGCAGGGGTCGGGAACCTTTTTGGCTGAGAGAGCCATGAAAGCCACATATTTGGATTTGCATCTTACTGTCTGCCTGCCTGTCTCCAGCCCAGCTTGGGATCAACACACTCAACCTTCACCTTACTGAATAACTGCCATTGTCCTGTTCTTGGGTAAAGAAGATATCTAGATAATACACCACTTTCCTTCACAGGACCACATTTCATTCTATTTTAGCGAATGGAAAATGACTGCTTCGAATCCCTTCTTCAAATTTCACTGTCTGTGAGGAGACTATCCAGAAGAGAAAAACATACTTGAGTAAAGCAGTGAAACCCTGTTAGCAGGAATGCTACAAGCTGCCCCTGATATCTGACCAATGATGAAGGAATGAATGTGTATATATATATAAAAATATGTACTTACCCATGAAATCATAGAAGATAAAAAGTCATAAATCCTGTTTCTGTTTGTTTCAAATGTTTGTTTGTTTATTTTGTGTTCTTGTTGTTAACTGAGTTCACAGCTGACCTGTGATAAAACCTTCCACCTTATGTGACAGTCCACACCTGTTAAAGCTTTTATATACTGGAACAGAAAAAAATGCTAATGAGCATGACTCATAGGTGATATATTTCTAAATACTGTGGCAAACCCAAATCAAATCATAAATTATGGAAGCTCAAGCTGTCAATCTGTCATTCTCAGTATGGCGGTTACTCCCTTCTTTTGTCCTATGTGCATTCCATCTATTTGAATGTCGAAAGAAGTTCCACCTGTGTGACAAGTAATAACAAAGAAATTAAGACGTAGTGACGTGGTAATGGAGCAGGAACAAAGGCAAGAAAAGAAAACTAATTTATTTTGGGCTATACAAATAAAATTTGATTTGATTTGATTTAAAAGTCAAATTTTTCCAGAACATAAAAGTTTGGATTACATGCTACTTGTATCTTTTGATAACAGTTAAATTAAAGTGCTCATTAAGACACCTCAAATATTTGCACTTAATATGACTTACAGTTTTCTATAAAGGCAACTCAATTATTATCAGTAACTATGTTGTAAAGTTTCAAGTTTTCAAACTACAGGAATACATTCACAGAACTTTAAAAAAAGTACACAACCACATCATTTTTATGTTAACAAAACTCATTGTTTATTAGTTTGTGTTGTGTCATTTTTTAGTCCAGATTAGTCAAATATGTGAGTTGGTATACTTAAAACCATCTGACTTAAAACCTAAAAATTCTGAGGCAATTGATTGCCTCATTTACAATGAGTACAGCTAACTTAATACTGCTAAAAGTTGAATTTAAATAGAAAAATAGATAATAAACATTTATAAATTAAAATAAATAGAACAAAAAATATTTAGTCAGGAAAATAATCAGAGTAATAAAATAATGATAAATAATACAAAGATAAAATTCTCTTTTGTTACAGCTATACCAAAATAAAAAGAAAAAGTAGAGTGTGCTTTTGTCTTTCTGGCTAATACCTAGTACCTAGCTAGTAAGACAACAGGGCAACAATGGATGCAATTACAATAATGCTATAGACTGTTTAAGAACATTTTCACTTAAAAAACTCTGAATCATTAACCAGTATCAAATGCAGAGTGAAATTTGGGCCATCTTGCACAGCCCACAATGGCTGAGAAATAGCATTGAGAAAAAACATTAAACATACAAAATATTAGCATAACTTTTGCATTATAATGAGAACAAAGGCACATTGTGGAACAAAGGCAAGAAAAGAAAACTAATTTATATGATGATTTGAATAGACAAAGATACTGACCACATATTGTACATGATATTTGGCATTATTGGAGAATATCTGTAAATAGAAGATCAAATGTATATGGACACATTAAAACAAAAGGGTTTCATCTCATCTTCCTCTGAGTGAGAACAAATCCAAATCCAATTAGATGATATTTATGAGGCGTTCTGTGAGACAAATGTATTCACTGCTTTTCTATCGCTGATTCACTGTTTTATTCACTGGCAGTGGAGTATGTTAAAGCTGAACAATAGGTTAACTTTAAAATCCGGTTAGTCTGGTTTCTGAAGAGGACATTGTGAAATTGTTAAGCACTAACGTGCCCAGCTGCTCTATTTTTAACTGTTTATTATTTGTTACTTCAAATTCTCATTCCAATTCTGAATATCTGTGTGACTAGCTATGTGATCTATCTCTCTGTTGTTTTTGCATTGTACTTCTAAAGAGATCACCTGTCAGTCAAACATTGTTCATCTCACATATTTAATCTCTCTCTCTCTCTCTCTCTCTCTTACATATATTATTGCTGTCGTTATTGCTACCACATCTCCATAAAAGTTTATAGTTAGTTAATGATTTGCTGCTGCTGTGCATCTGTGTCTCTCTATCTCTATCACAGGTTCCACTGCTACTGTAATCATTTTATCATTCATTGTAATTCATTGTCATTCTGTCATTCATTGTAATTGTACAATATGTTTGTGTTGACTTGTTCTGTACACGTGACATCTATTGCACGTCTGTCCGTCCTGGGAGAGGGATCCCTCCTCTGTGGCTCTTCCTGAGGTTTCTTCCACCTTTTTTCCCCGTTAAAAGGGTTTTTGTGGGCAAGTTTTCCTCACTCGAACCGAGGGTCTAAGGACAGAGGTGTCACTCCTGTACAGATTGTAAAGCCCTCCGAGGCAAATGTACTTTGTGACTTTGGGCTATACAAATAAAATTTGATTTGATTTGATTTAAAAGTCAAATTTTTCCAGAACATAAAAATTTGGATTACATGCTACTTGTATCTTTTGATAACAGTTAAATTAAAGTGCTCATTAAGACAACTCAAATATTTGCACTTAATATGACTTACAGTTTTCTATAAAGGCAACTCAATTATTATCAGTTACTATGTTGTAAAGTTTCAAGTTTTCAAACTACAGGAACACATTCACAGAACTTTAAAAAAAGTACACAACCACATCATTTTTATGTTAACAAAACTCATTGTTTATTAGTTTGTGTTGTGTCATTTTTTAGTCCAGATTAGTCAAATATGTGAGTTGGTATACGTAAAACCATCTGACTTAAAACCTAAAAATTCTGAGGCAATTGATTGCCTCATTTACAATGAGTACAGCTAACTTAATACTGCTAAAAGTTGAATTTAAATAGAAAAATAGATAATAAACATTTATAAATTAAAATAAATAGAACAAAAAATATTTAGTCAGGAAAATAATCAGAGTAATAAAATAATGATAAATAATACAAAGATAAAATTCTCTTTTGTTACAGCTATACCAAAAATAAAAAAGAAAAAGTAGAGTGTGCTTTTGTCTTTCTGGCTAATACCTAGTACCTAGCTAGTAAGACAACAGGGCAACAATGGATGCAATTACAATAATGCTATAGACTGTTTAAGAACATTTTCACTTAAAAAACTCTGAATCATTAACCAGTATCAAATGCAGAGTGAAATTTGGGCCATCTTGCACAGCCCACAATGGCTGAGAAATAGCATTGAGAAAAAACATTAAACATACAAAATATTAGCATAACTTTTGCATTATAATGAGAACAAAGGCACATTGGTTAGTTCGGGCCTTTTGGCTGAACCTCTGCAGAGTAGTGCAATAACTTTTTGAAGCATTATTTAGACAAAAGGAGAGAACTTTGAACTGACAAACTGAATCTTTTACAATGCTTTACCCTGCATCCTTCTTTCAGATGCGTTTCTACATATACATCATCAAGTCATTCTTGAGGGACTGCAACCTGGGTGACACTTTCTAGACCAAGTAAAATCTTTTGAGTGAATTCAAAAGTGTTAGTCAGTGATTTGGGATAGCTGAGGTGTAGTACATAGATCAGTCCAAACATTACCAGGAAGGCATCGCCAAATTTGGGGTGACTGACCGCGGCATCACTTTCAATGACGACAGAGATTTTCACAGGCTGGTAGTGAACTGGACTTGTGTCATGGTCACTGATGACACTAAGGAGGGCCACTGCAACACCATCAAGCTCTGGCTCATCAGACTTGTCCTGAATGAATGAAAAAGAGATCTCAAGAGCCATGAAACAGTGAATTGTATGTTTCAGGGCTGTTCTTTCCAGACAAATATTTAAGGTACTTTCAAGTCCCACAGAAATAGAAAACACACTCCATATTCTCTTCAAGATTTAAAAGTAGGTATCGTAAACACTAGTGAAGCAGAACATTTAGCAGGTGGCGACATTGATAATTCAGCTCATAGTGGTGAGTGTGATGTTGATTCTGATAGCGATATAGAAACTGAAACAAATGAACAGCATTTATCTAAGACTATAGAACTGAAATTAGGATCTCTTTTACTAAAATTTGTAAACTATTTCCATGTTCCACGCACAGCAATAGATGAACTGCTTGCTGAATTGCATTATTTGTTAGGATCTGCGTCTGTGCCCATATCAAACGAAGCAATTCAAGAAACATTCAGAAATTACAATGTCTGTCTAATCCTTTGTGAAAGGGTATAGCAAAGGATGGCCCACTAGCTACTGCTCATAAGCATGAAAGTATTACAAAGAAAATTTGACATCATCGATCCAGTAGAGTACGTACTTGAATCAGAAACAAAACGAACCTTCCAGTATATTCCTGTTCTGAAAACCTTAGAGCAGTTACTCAAACAGAAAGATATACTTAGTAAAGTTGTTGATAGTCATTCAGACCAGCATTCAGTACATTGGGAGTATATCAAATCAAATCAAATCAAATTTTATTTGTATAGCCCAAAGTCACAAAGTACATTTGCCTCGGAGGGCTTTACAATCTGTACAGGGAGTGACACCCTCTGTCCTTAGACCCTCGGTTCGAGTGAGGAAAAACTTGCCCACAAAAAACCCTTTTAACAGGGAAAAAAGGTGGAAGAAACCTCAGGAAGAGCCACAGAGGAGGGATCCCTCTCCCAGGACGGACAGACGTGCAATAGATGTCATGTGTACAGAACAAGTCAACACAAACATATTGTACAATTACAATGAATGATAAAATGACAATGAATTACAATGAATGATAAAATGACCACAGTAGCAGATATGGTAGCAATAATGACAGTAATAATATATGTAGTGGACGTTGCGCAGGATCACAGCAGCAGCCACGATCCACGAGAACCTGCTGGACGACAGAGCACAAAAACTCCGGGGAAGTTTGGTTAGTAGCATGCATTAATGAGACATGTATGTCCACTGATGGTGAGAGAGAAGAGGGAGGAGAGGGAGGGGGAGTCCCCCGGCAGTCTAGTCCTATGGCAGCATAACTAAGGGATGACCTGAGCCAGCCCTAACTATAAGCTTTATCAAAAAGGAAAGTCTTAAGTCTACTCTTAAAAGTGTTGACCGTGTCTGCCTCCCGAACCTGGAATGGTAGTTTGTTCCACAGAAGAGGAGCCTGATAGCTGAAAGCTCTGGCTCCCAATCTACTTTGGAAACTATAGGAACCACAAGGAACCCAGCATCCTGAGGCGCAGTGTTCTAGAGGGGTAGTAAGGTACTATGAGCTCTTTTAGATATGATGGTGCCTGACCATGAAGAGCTTTGTAAGTAAGGAGAAGAATTTTAAATTCTATTCTAGATTTAACAGGTAGCCAATGCAAGGAAGCCAAAATGGGAGAGATGTGATCTCTGATCTTGATTCCTGTCAGAACACGTGCAGCAGCATTCTGAATTAACTGCAAAGTCCTAAGAGACTTATTGGAGCAACCTGATAGCAAAGAGTTACAATAGTCCAGCCTAGAAGTAACAAATGTGTGGACTAGTTTTTCTGCATCCACTTGAGATACAATGCGTCTGATTTTGGCGATGTTACGTGCAGTATAGATGTTATCAAGATGGTTGTCACTTTAAAATAATCAGTTTCTCACAGGTGAGGAATTAAGACTGTTGTTGTGCCTTTACATAGATGACTTCGAAATTTGTAATCCCTTAGGGACTTCTCGAAAAAAGCATAAACTTTGTGGGGTTTATTGGATTTTAGGGAACTTGCAGCCAGTTTGTCAGTCATCACTGAACTCAATTTATCTTGCATTGCTTTGTAAAAGTGAAGATGTAAAAACATTTGTCTATAAAAAAAATATTTGAGCCTTTTCTGCGTGATCTTGTCACATTAGAGCAACAGGGGGTTTTCATTGATCATCTAGGAACATTCATCAGAGGTACTGTTCAATATGTAGTAGCCGACAACCTTGGAGCACATGGATTAGCTGGGTTCGTGGAGAGTTTTTTCTGGAGATGTTGTCTGTCGGTTTTGTACTGCTACACGCCGTGAAATTCAGTCACAGGAGGTCAAAGAGGGTGGCTTCAGTCTCAGAACTGAAGAGCTACATCGTGCACATGTAGCAAGTGCATGTGAACAAGGTAAACCCTGTTGTGGAGTCTAAACTACATGTGCTTTAGCTGAAAGCCTGTCGTTCTTTGAGGTTATGGCAGGTTTCCCCCCAGATCTTGCTCATGACCTTTTTGACCTTTTTGGCAGAACCCGTTGAGCTTGCTGAATGCTTTGGATTGCTGTTAGCCAAGAAGTAGTTCACTTTTGATGGTATAAATGAACTAATTCAGGCTTTCCCATACAAGTGGGGGGATAAAACAAACAAACGTCACTTATTGCCACGTGCTTTTAAAAGTAAAAAAAATAGCTTGGCAGCTAATATTAGATTTGAAAGATATTGTTGATCTGGTTGTTTGCCCTGTGCATACCAATGAGTCAGTTGCATACTTGGAGACTAAAATATCAGAGCACAGATACAGGTATTGCACACTTTTCCCAGAAAGAAAACTGCTACCAAAGCACCACTATCTGGAGCATTATCCAGCACTGATCCTTCTTTTTGGTCCACTTGTTCCTTTCTGGACTCTGAGGTTTGAATCCAAGCACAGTTATTTTAAACAAGTTGTGAGGCATACCAACTGTTTTAAAAACATAACACTGTCTTTGGCTACTAAACACCAGCTCATGATTGGCCATAGCATGTTTTCATCAAGCTGTGAAAAAAACTCTCTCGAGGTTGCACAAGTCTCAACAGTCTGTCTTGATGTCCTTAAAGAGGAGGTAGAAGTGAAGGTGTCACTTCCTGTACAGATTGTAAAGCCCTCCGAGGCAAATGTACTTTGTGACTTTGGGCTATCCAAATAAAATTGATTTGAATTGATTTGATTTGTCCGAGGAGAAGATAGCTATGTGAAGCTAATTTTGCCTTCTGGAATACTGGACTCTGTGGACAATCTTAAATTTGAGATTCAAAAACACTGTGGAATTGAAGGAGAGTTCAGACTGCAGTACATGGACAATGATTTTGACCAGTTTATGAACCTGACTTCAACAGCAGATATCCAAGACAAAGGAACAGTAAAAGTGATTATACCAAGTGAGCAGTCAACACAGGTACCCAATCATACTCCATATACACCTTTTCAGGGTATGGATGATTCCTCTGCAGACACTGATATACTTTCATCCTCTGAGTCAACCTCCTCAACTTCAACCTTATCCTCGTCACTAAGATGGCCACGCAGCTTCCCTATTCCTCTGTTCTGCTATGAAGCAGAGATGCAGCTGTCAAACGCAAAGCAGGAATCCCTCGCTGAAGGCAAGCGGCTGAACCCAAGTTTCAAAGTCAGGTCAGACATTTTGAAGGCCTTGGCTTCTGAAATAATGAAGTACACAGCCGGATACCCTACCTCTGCACAATTAGATGATGTTGCAGAAGCTTTGATCATAAAACATCCATGCTTAAAGGAACAGGGCTCTATTACTGGATACTATGGTTGGAAAATCAGCTTAAAGTACAAAATGGGCAACTACTGCACTAAGCTAAGGAGCTTGGGATGCCCAGAAATGAGCATTAATTCCATGAAAAACAGACAGCCTGGTAACTCTTCAAGTCCTAACCAAGTGAAGAAACCCAGGAGAGCTGAGGTGAATTTATTCGCGAAAAACTGCGAAAAATTTTATATAGGAATGAATGGGATGGCTCGAAAAAAAAACATTTCAACAGACATTTTCAACAATTAACTGCTCTGGCATACTTTCACCGAGAGACTTCATTCAAACTTTAAAATGTAGGTACTCTTGCCTTCTCTTCGATTCACTTCACTCATCGACAGCTTTTACCGTTTTACTATCACTAACTATCAAGACTTAAAGTTGAGCAGGTTTTTACTCAAATTCTGCGGTTATAATGGGTGTGTATGGCGTTTGCTAGAGTGAGTGATGTCATCGCTAGAGTGGAGAAGGAGAGAAAAATTCGTCGAAAAATAAATTTGTGAACTACGATTGTGGCCTCAAATGCCACACTACAGACGTGATTTATACATAAAAATGTAGAAAAAATCGAGGTGGTCGCAGTGATAACACTGCTGAAGCTGTCAGCCTTATAGTTTTGTCGTAACACTCAAAGATGCGCCAGCAATGCCCATCCACAGCCTCATAGACTGCCATGTTAAAAAGGCGGGAAAATTTCTGAAGGAAAGCAGAAGCAACGTTTCTTTGAATCGCTGTAAAGGGCACATTTCTTCATTTTATCGACACAAAATAACTATGTAGACGTTCAGGAAGGGCTCAGGATGCTTCCAGTGATTTCGGTTCAATGATTGGAAATACAGTTTGGCCAGAAATCCTTCCTGTTCGAGGGTGGTCTCAGCATTTTCTCTCTCTCTGTTAGCATTTCCAACTGACATTCCAACTGACAACAGGTGCAGTAACTGCTCTGCTGATTAGGGCCGGCAGGCAGAAGCCAGCAGGCAGAAGCCCGGCGGCAGCCATTTTAGAGAGACAGCAGAGCAGTAAAGAGCTGTAAACACATGCTAATTGCTAACATTAGCCACTAAGAATTAAATACATGTTATTTGCTAACATGCTAATGATACCATGCTAATGCTAATTGCTAGCATTACTAGGAATTAAATACATGCTAATGCTAATTGCATTAGCTAACATATTGCTGACGCGCTAGCAATTATGATTAGCCACTAAGAATTAAATACATGCTAATGCTAACATGCTAATGCTAATTGCTAGCGCGTGAGCGCTAGCTTCTCCTGTGTCTAAATAAACATGTTAAAAATGACTATTTGAGGTGGGCTTTTTGAATACAGACCCCCGGCAACAGCCCACTCGGCACTCTCAAAATTTCTGCGGGAATTTTCTAGTTTTTAATTTATTTTTTTTATTTAACTGACTTAACTTACTAGTGGAGTCAGTTATCAATGTGAATATTAAAATGGTGCAAGTTTGCTGTGAATTATGTGCTTTCAGTGGGTGAGTTTCTATTAAATTATTGTTGTCCCTTTTTGTCTGTTTCTAGAGTGAGAACCCTGATGAAACCCGGACGAAATTTGGATCAAACGGTCATCGGCATCTATGTGATAAAAGATCCAGGTGCAGATGTTGGTCAACCTCCAGAAGAGGTATAGCCCTTGGCATTGCTGGAGTTAAGAGTTCATTCGCTGAACTCAACCATATCACATACGTTTAATTTAGGCTTCATACATAAAATAAAAGTAACCCAATTAAATTAAAGTCACTTAAGTCACTGTTGTACAATATACTTCAATATATTGATTAAATGGTATGAAAACTGGTTTATTAACATCTACTTAACAGAGTTATGTGGAACCACTTGAAACAACATTTTAAGTAAATCCAATATAATTTTTTTTTGAGTGCAGTTTGGTTAGTTTGGTTAATAGGCAGTTTGGTTAGAGCGCAGGAAATACAAGTCATCGTTGTCAACAACATCTGGTTCCACCTGGGGGACAAAGACATTTTTTTTAGACATTTAATTAATACAAAATTTCCTCCATTAAAAGTATGAACTGGTTTCTCAGATGGATCAATGCAGATCCGAAGAGAAAAAGTGTCGGCTGAAAGCTGATTTTTTATTGACAGATTGTCACACTCTACAGTCAAGAGTACTATTCACAATGTGCGTCCGCATGACCAATGACAGTATAATGACCCACCTGGCGTGGGATCAAAACGTGGAGCACCTGTACTAAAGTTTAGGTGCTTACCTAGCATGGACTCTGCTGCGACATTATCAACTAAGTTTTTTACTTCGTCACTGAGGTGTGTTTTCATTTTGAGCCTTGGTTTGTAAAGTTTAACATGTGAGAACTCATCTGACATAGAGTCTCTCCTTTCGTGTGCTACATGTGTGAAATAACTATAGTCTGAAGTAACCTGTATCTGTGTAAACAGCTTTATTTAGCATGTCTCCTCCTCTAGCACTGTGAGTTACTATAGTTACGGAACACCAGAAACTTTGTAATGATAATCAATACTTTTTGTTTGTTAGTTTGTTTTTCACTGTACAAAATCATGAATGTAGCGTGATTGTACCTCAATGCTGAAATCTAAAGCCTCAGAGCTTCATTTTGGTTATTCACTCTCTACTAACTCTATTAGCTCTTATTGTTATTTAGTCCTGGTGCTGTTTGTATGAAGTATTTTTCTGTTAAATGATAAGAGGCTCACCTAAAACAATATCAATAATAATAATTATTGATAATGAAAATGATAAGAAGGAGCAGAAAAATAACGTACTCAAAGGTGTGTAGATGGTTGATATTTGAAAGAGTAAAACTTGAAACAAACTTGGCAAAAAGTATCAGTTTGATTTCATAGATTGAGAATTATATTAAAAAGACAAAAACTAGCAATAGAACAGCTGTTTAAAGGATCCTTCCATAAAACAGTGTTGGTCAAATATTTAAACGTGATAGATAGATTCATTGTGGCACGAGGTCTGGGGAAATGCCTTTTAAGGCAGTATTGATAAATTTAATTGTTGCCAGACAACGCCACCTGGGAATTTCACCCAGGGATTTCTTTTAAGTGGACTAACCCAAATGAAGGAAGGCACTGAGGTCCATTATCCAATGAGGCAGAGACGGCAGTTTGATAATACAAAATACTTTTATTTATACAAATTTCTGTTTTAAAATTAATGTAAGAAAATTACTTACTGAGGAACATAAGGAGAACCAATCAGTGCTGAGACCTACTGTGAAAAACTGCATCCAAAGGAGAGGGGGATCCCAGGAACACCACACATGAAGCAAATAAAAGTAAAAAGAATCAACCAAGTGTAACGCAATATAAAGGGACACCGTGACCAGGACACCAATCCACCACCGTAGGCTCAGCACCTGAATGGGGAAAACCAGAGAGCAACCAGTTAGGAAAACAATAATGAAACAAAACAATAACTAATAACAAAAGAGAGATCAAACAATTACATGTACAGGATCTATAGTAATTAAACACAATGACAAATAAACAAAACTCTATATAACCACAAATGAGATGCAACCCAATAATAACCCAAAAATAAACACAAAGCTAACAAAATAATTGTATTCATGGTTTGCAACAAAACCAATTACAAAAGAAATTAAAGAAATTACCACAAAGGAACAAAATCAAATGTATGTTCCCGAATAAACAGGCAAGGCGATCAGAGGCTGAGTCAGCCCTGATGGAGTGGTGAGTGTCCGACATAAGGCTAATCACAGCCAGGCAAAACAATTAGTCAAACAAACAATGAGCATCTTACAACTGGCTGGAGGAGGAAGCTAAGACCACTGCACTACATACCGGTCAGGTAATCCCGGCCAACACAGCGTGGAACAGAGGGATCAACACTACCCGAGAGCGACCAGCGGCGATACGTGAGCGGTAGTGATGGCAGCACGACACTGAAGCTTCGATACGTGCCTCAAACCCTTAACTACAATTCCATAGAAGCACTGCTTTGAAGCTTGCTTTGGTGAGAAAAAAAACACGTGACATATGACATCCGAAGCAGAAACTGCTTCGTTGCCGGAATGAATCACCTGACTGGTCCTCACTGGTTGATTGGTTCCAGTCAGGTGATTCAGTGGCACTGCCTCGTCTCGATTCTGACAGGCGACAGGTTGAGACAGTTTTGAATTTGAGCGCCTTCAACACTTTATAACAATTTTTATGCACGCCAGCCTCATCAGTTCCTTGTGAGTGAGTGTTTTCAAAATACGGAGAAATTGTGAACAAAAAAAGAAAACGACTCAATCGCAATTGAATGACCCATCTCCATAACTCTCTGTCTGAACTGTTGTGGCAGTGCTAAAGTCTCAGTTTTTCCCTTTTTCTGATAGAGAAGGCCCTCTTTCACTATGCAGGTGGCATCATCTAAACAGCTTGGGATATTTTGTTGAACACCCTCCACCTCTGTCACCTTTTCAAACCACTGCTTCAGTGTAGCATCTTGTTTTGCAGTGCGCTCAGATCTGGGGGAAACTCAAACTTGGAGGCTTCACTGGCCCTGCTTCCCAGTCTACCCCGAAGAAAGGTAGCTCTCTGAGGACCCCCCCCCCTGCACTCTGTGCTCTGGTGGTGACATTACATGGTTTTACGGGCAATGTGACTGGATTAGTCAGTGGCTCACTAAAATCGGCTACTGAACTCTGACCTTCATCACTGCTCAGATTTGCTTATTGGCTCGGTCATAAGGTCATAGAGGGTGGGTACATCATTGCCTAGAATAACTGTATATGGCAATGTTGGAGATAATGCCACAGGCAACAGAAAAGTCTGCCCCCCCACAGTCAGATAAACTTCAGCTGTAGGATAAACATGCTCATCTCCATGGATACAGCTTATCCGTGATTTATCTTCACTCCATTTTTCTCTGGGGACCAAACTGGACAAAACTACTGTCTGAAAACATGCAGAGTCAAGAAGTGCTATCTCACGCTGTCCATTGATCAAAACTGGGGCTGTACGGCCTGTGTCCCTCACTGTACCCACTGTAGCTGGTCTTGGAGCGGAACAAAGGAGAGATGGTTTAGTGTGGCTCAAATCTGGGCAAAATGGTTTTGTGTGACCTAAACCATTACAGTGGTAACACCTAACATCTTGTTTAGAGGTTCGGGGAGGCTTTTAGCATGGCTTGCAGCCTGGGAGTAAACCTATCACTTGAAAACCCTCTACCCCGTGGCTGACCAGACCCCTGTTCACCCCCAGAGGACCAACTTGAATGGGCCTGGTGGTTCTCCCAGCCGAAGGTGGCAGCTCTGCTTCCTCTCCTGGCTGATGTGAAGACCCCTGCCAAGCGTGCAGCTTCCTCTGCCGTCACGGGGTCATGCTCTCTGATCCATATCTCCAACTCTGGATGGACCATCCTCAGGAACTGCTCAAGAATGATAGTCTCTGATAGTTCTTTAACTGTTGATTTCTCTGGCTTAACCCATTTGCAGAAGAGGTCTTTCAGCCGCACATACAGCTCTCGTGGCGTTTCACCAGGCTCAATCTTGAGAAAGCGGAATCGTCTACGATAGGTATCAGGTGTAATTTCATATTTTGCCAAAATTGCTGCTTTAACTTTTTCATATTTTTCTGAGTCCTTCACGTCCATCAGAACATAAGCACTGCGTGCTTTGCCAGTGAGTAAAGGAACTAGACGCACAGCCCATCCATCTTTAGGCCAGTGACATACTCGGGCCATTCTCTCAAATGTTGTTAGAAAATGTTCAGTGTCATCATCTGGAGATAATGGCAGCAGTTTGGGATCCTCTGTTGTCTGTAACCCCAACTCGTCTGGCTCATCATCTCATCTGGGTCATCAAAATCCCCATCATTGCTGTCACGATCATTATCATCATCTCTTTGATTATGGTAGTTTTCATCCATAGTGTCCAGCTCTGTTCTTTGTTCTTCTGTCATCATGCTTACTTGCTGCTGCATTTGGGAGACTTGATGCTGCACACGTCTCCATCTCTGTTCTTGACGAGAGAACTCTTTCTCTCTTTGTGTGGACACATGGAGAGCTCTTTCTACTTTTTCTGTTCTAGCAGTGTTACATCGACCTTGGCTAAAATGTTCAGCAGATCGTGGAAAGAGGGAATCTTAGCTTCCCATCCCAGGATGGATTTCAATGTTAACATCAGGGTTAACATTTATCTCAGCCATTTGCAGCTTTTCTTTCTCATATGTTCCCTCATACAGCCACATGCCATTCATCCATTCACACAAAAGAGAAGTGAACGGAAACACGAAATCCCATCCTTTCAGTCTACCGACGATTCCAGCCAGTATTTGTGGAGAAAACATCGCCTTAAATGCCTGGTCAGATGTGTGTGTGTTTGTTTCAGCATACTGCTTATCAATGACAGGTTGACCTTCTAATTTCACATTGGCTGTTTGGGTTTTTTACAGAAAGAATTTTTACTTTATTTAACTTTAGTTGAGTCAATTTGTTTGGTTTTAGATTCACATTTGTCTACTGTTGTGGACGCATTGTTACCATTTCGCTATGCATTAAGACTTTACACATACAGACAAACAGATTTCATTCCACAGTACAGCAGCATCAAAGGTCTGTCTCCGCACTTTTCTAACTACAGCAGTGGTGATCTGAGGTGAAAGGACGAAAACTCTTTCGCCCCCAGTGTATACACGATTAGCATCAACGTTTCCCACAGGACACAGAGCAGATGATCCCCGATCTTGACTTAACGAAGCAGTACTTTTAAACGCCCCCGAAAACGCCTTTTCTATAGTTTAAATCTCAGGTGGGTCTCTCTGTGCCGAGTGCAGCCCGAAACTGCCCCAGAAAGTGGCAACGCGGGGGTCTCAAACCCGACCCACTACCCCTTCAGAACCACATACTCTGTATTCTGTAATCAACATTTCTGTTACAGCTCCTTCTATATTTTGTTTTAAAAAATGTTTACACCATTGTCAGCTTTCTTGATTTCTCACTTTAAATCATTATACCAATTAAACATCTAACTGGGATGTTTGTATGACACATACGTTCCGAGCAACGCTACCAGAGGTTTCAGCCAGGACATTGTCTGCAAGACACTGAAGCTCCTGGTGGGTCTTAGATGTTTCTATATTCCAGGCAATTAACTGAGCACATAGTTTTTTTATGATTTCATCAAACACAGGCATAGTAATGAAACTTTTGCACTTACCACGCCTTTGTTCTGTTGAACAAGAGACTTTAAACCCCAAGATAACACCACAAATACTATACACCCAGAATTAGTCAAAGAGAATGTCTTTACCCATGGAGGTGTTATTGTCAGCATATTCTAGTCTGGAGACACAGATGTCTGTTTACGCAGATTGGAATGTCAACGGCCAGCTATCTATTATGTCTAGGAAGGCAGCAATAGGTCTCTTCGACCCCGACCACCACAGTGTTGAGATAGACTGGCACCTACTGTTCTCAATCAAAGCCAAACAACTAATACTGCTGAGGACCTCAAGGCCCACACGTGACCTTGTGTAACCTAGGGATAAAAAATTTCATAACACCCAACAGTTCCCAATGAGGTACATCCATTTTCATGTCTCCTATAAAAACTCAAATTCCCTTAATTCAGTGGGAAAACATTTTGGTAAGCCACACAGCAGCCATTCATCCCCGACAACTTTGACTTTTGTCAGATTTATACGCTACCCAGCTCCCCAGCTCAGTCATGTAACTAGAAATGACCAAACAATAAAGTACAGCACAGATTTATTTACATAAGGACTTTGTTTAAAAGGTAATTGTATTTAGTATCTAGTGTGACCTGCTGTTCACAAAACACCTGCACAAAATAAATGTTTGGTTTGGCAATCTGTGCGTGTGTGTGTGTGTGTGTGCGTGTCTGTTTGAGTAGCATTTTATTCATAATTAATATTAATCAATTATATGATACATATCGTCATATTAGCCATAGGATTAGTATTCACAACACAGGGAGAGGCCTCTTTCTGTGAAAGTGCAAGTATGCAAGTGACTGACGTTCACAGCGTGATGTGATAAGTCTGCTATAAATACCAGCTGGCATGACATGCAGGAAACATTTTACCAGAAACTCCACTCTGGATGACTCATCACATCATGAGCTACTCAAGGTTTCTGCCTCTTATCTAATGCACCTCTAAATAAAACCATATCACAGTTGGGTGTGGTGACTTTTACCCTATGTTGCACTTAAAAAGATCATAATATCATTCAACACAGAGACTTGATTTGATTGATTGAAATTAAAATGATATTGTGGTTTTATATGTTACGTGCTACTGTATTTCTCACCAGATGCAGTGATTGTCTGAAGTCTCATGTCTGCATCCGTTTCAACTTGTTAGCAAACCCACTTCAACTGTGTGACATTTAGCTGTACAGCTAATTCAATTATGTGACTACAAGGCTAGCAGTGCATTATATTTACATTTAGTCATTTAGCAGATGCTTTCATCCAAAGCGACTTACAGAAAAGGGAACAATCAAGGTACAGTGTGATAAGAAAGTGTTAGTACAGCAGTAAGTGCTGTGACAATTCTTAAATGGATAGATTTCTCATGCCCAGTTGTTGGTAGTGTTGGAGAGGAGGTCCTCATCAAGGAAGGCAAACAAAATGTGCTAATAAGTGAGCTTTAGAGGTGCTGGACAGAACCCCTTCAGTCTTTACGGAAATTCAAGCTAGTCTCTGGGTTTTGTATTTAGTTTAGACTAGTTTCGCACACAATAACATGACAAAATATTAGTTTAATCCAACCTATAATGCTTTATAAAGGTCTAATACTGAAACATTGCATCAGTGTGAGTGAAGTCATTTTGTCTTTGACTTCAACTACTGCCACTTACATTACAAGTCATGAAAACAAATTTTATTTTGGTTTATTCAACATCTGTAACGTTCAAAACTGACCAATCAGATTTGATTCACAACGATCATTCACACTGTGTTCCAGAAATGTAGAAACGCGGTTTCATGAAGTCCAAAAATATGATTCATTTTCTGTTAGCTATTTTAAATAGAGCCACAAAAATAAAATTCAAAAAATAATAATATTAAATCATTCATATTTTCAATATTTGTGTTTAAATAATGGAATACATCCATTAATGTGTGCAAAATATGATAGAAATTAACTGCGCAGCAATATGCTGTCCCTTGTCTGCATGTCTCAGCTGTTCTGTTGCGCTGGAGAAATCGCCCCGAGGAGGCGGGTCTATGAAGCAGTTAAATCGCTAATTTAAGGTATGAACGTTTGACATACGATTTAGCCAATCAGCGTCCTCAAATCTACTCCAGAAGGGGCAATTATTTTATCGCCCCAAGCCAGCTATGGCTAAAGTCAGGGCCGCTACGTACAATCGCTATTCTACATGACAATGGCGTACGTAACGGTACTCCTCTAAGACCCAACCCGCACTACGGTAAAATCACTCCTTCAGCATCTGTTTGAGAGGAGAACTTTGCCGGACAAACTACGTGTGAAAGAGCTGGGCCCAGATCAACCTGACCATGATATCAGACAGCAAGCTAGAGAAAAAGGGAAGCTAATATTACTGTATATGTAAGGTTTGAGTGATATACATTTCTATATTATACATCTTTTATACAGTTCATATTAACATTTATTAATCTGTATAATTTGATGTCATTGTATATTGTTCTGATGGTATGCCTCTTGTGTTGCCTGTTAACTACTAACGGCAGTTTCATGCACTCAACAGTGCAGCTGATCACCTCTGTCACAACTGATCACCTCTGTCACAGCTGATCACCTCTGCTGATCACCTCTGTCACAGGAGCTGCACTGGTTTAAACCTCTGTCACAGGAGGCACTGGTTTAAAGTCAAGTCAGGATCCAACACCCTTTCGTCAAACTTTTGACAGGTATTGTTCTCCCCTTGACCTAGTCCCCCCCCCCGACCTAGTTCCCACACACATTTGCATACTTACCAAACATATTTGCACATTGACAACCTCTTCTGCAGCTGCCAGGACTGGAATGAGGCTCTAGCGATGAAAAAAACTGTCCTCCTGGGGGACATTTTGCTAGAAACAGAGTGTTTGTCCCACGACCTTTAAACCAATTCCAAGCCGACCTGTGTGATATGCAGGCTTTAGCCGAGTTTAATGATGGTTATAATTATCTTTTAACCGTCATAGATGTATTTTCCAAGAGGGCTTACGTACGTCCTCTAAAGAGAAAGACTGCGGTTGAGACGGCCTTCGAAAGGCCTTCGAATCAGTGTTTGAGGAAAGTCAGACACCCGCAAAGCTGCAAACGGACGACGGTAAAGAATTTTTCAACAAGAGTTTTGAGGCTCTGATGAAAAACACGACATTATACATTTTTCCACCGCCAGCGATCTCAAGGCTTCTGTGATTGAAAGATTTAACCGTACACTAAAAAGTAGAATGTGGAGATATTTTACAGCAAACAACACTATGCGATACCTGGATGTCTTACAAGACTTGGTAAAAAGCTACAATCACAGCTATCACAGCAGTATTAAAATGACCCCCATGCAGGTGACTAAAGAAAATGCTTTACAGGTGTTTCAAAACTTGTATGGTACACCTCAGAAGGGTAATCAAAAGATGAAATTTAAAACGGGGGACATAGTCAGGATTTCAAAACTGAAAGGGTGTTTGATAAAAATATGAACAGAGTTTTACGGATGAAGTGTTTACAGTGTCTGATTGCATTCCCCGCATCCCCCGTGTACAAACTAAAAGATTATGACGGAGAGCCCGTTCAAGGTTCATTTTATGAGCAAGAGTTGCAAAAAGTAAAACTGACTCAAGACAAAGTATTTCACGTTGAGAAGATTCTAAAGCGACGCACCGTCAAGGGTGAAAAACAAGTCTTTGTAAGCTGGAAGAACTGGCCTGGAGTGAGTAAAATCACAGAAGTTTGGCACTTTGCTAAAAGTAGCGACACTGTGTTTGTAGACTACATACACGCGTTTCTAAAAGGAAAGCAGGAAGCTTCAGGTTACCTGCCAGAGGCAACAGATCAGGAATGCAGAGAGAAATACATCAGGGACTATCACACCCATCAGGGGATCATGCTAGATGCAGACAAAATCGAGGTCAATCCTGCCAAGAGACAGGTGGCTAAACTATGTCTCAACAGCTTTTGGGGTAAGTTTGCACAAAGACACAATCTGCTTCAGACAAGCATCATCTCTGAACCTGAAGAATTTTTCAGTTTTCTGTTTTCAGGAAAATACCAAGTGGAGTACTTTAATGTTCTCGATGACGAGAAAGCTCTGATTCAGTGGAAATACAGAGGCATCTGTCCTCCAGGTAAAACCAGCAATATTTTTATTGCAGCATTCACCACAGCCTATGCACGTCTGAAACTCTACAGCTGTCTAGAAAAGTTGCAGGAGAGAGTTCTTTACATCGACACAGATAGCCTGATTTATGTGGTGAAGCAAGGTGAGACCCCCCTAGAGCTGGGGAATTACCTGGGGGATCTGACTGATGAACTGGGGGGAGATGACATTCAAGAGTTTGTGTCCGCGGGTCCAAAGACTTACACCTACCAGACAAGAAATCAGAAGAAAGTAGTGATGCGAGTCAAAGGCATCACTCAGACCAGAGAATGCGTAGAGCGGGTAAACTTTGACAGCATCAGTGACCTGGTGGAAGGTTACCTGCACGGTTCTCGAGAGGGCCTGATTGAGACTCCTCAGCACAGCATAGGGCGTGATAAAAAGGGCCTCATGCTAAAAAACCTGACATTTCAAAAAAAGCTCAGGGTGGTGTATGACAAAAGACGTCTGTTTGCTGACGGGACAACTCTGCCGTTCAGATATTAGTTTTTCTTTTTTTTGTTTGTTTTGTTTGTTTTTTCCTGTCTGAGGGTTGTCATGGAGGAAATTGATGTTGAACACAGGTTTATTTTCCCTTTCTCGTGTCTGATTGTGGGTCCTAGCGGGTGTGGGAAAACCTGGAGAACTGTGAACATGTTATGGATGTTGTACCTGAAAATATTGTATAGATTTATACTTCTTTTCAACCCATGTACAGCGAACTGCAAAAGATGAATAATAAAATGAACTTTGTCGAAGGTCTGCCTGATTCTTTTGAAGATGAAAACTTGTTTCCTCCTGATAAAAAGCATTTGATCATTTTGGACGATGCTATTTTTCAAGCCTCTGACCATCCTGAAGTAGTTAAACTTTTTACTCAGTACAGACATCATAGAAACATGAGTGTAATGATGTTGACTCAAAATGTGTTTCACCAAGGTAAATACAGTCGCACCATTAGTTTGAACAGCAATTACCTGGTCATGTTTAAAAACCCACGAGATAAACTACAGATCAAAACGTTGGCTCATCAGATGTTCCCGTCCCAAAAGGCATTTTTCTTAGAGAGTTTTGAAGATACCACCAGAGATGCTCATGGGTATTTAATCGTCGACCTGACACCCCGTTGTCCAGAACAATACAGACTGAGGATGGGTATACTTCCTCACCAACGGCACACTGTTTATGTTCCTAAAACATCTGCTTAGCTCACCATGTCTGCACGTATAAAGAGAAACGCTCCCTTACTTAAAGCTCTATACCATGCTTCACCCAAGAAACATAAAGACATTCTCCTTCACAGCTCTCCGGACTTTATCCGGACGCTGTGTGAGATTGCTTTAAATCTTTTGAAGGGAAACATCCCTCTGACTCCTTCTCAATTCAAAAAGCTGAAAAAGCAGAAAGAAATCATCAGACTGCTGGCCGATAAGAAAGTCGGTTTAAAACGTAAAAGGTTGGCTCTTAAGAAACAGTCGGGTGGCTTTCTTCTACCTTTACTTTCCGCCGCCATACCTCTCATCGGGAATCTTTTAGGAGGGCTGGTGAGAAGAAAGTAAAATGACTTTGAAGAAGGCCCAGAAAATGTATCTGGTATCATCCCAGCAGATCAACCGGTTAACACAACCGTCTTTATCCATCAGAGAAACTGCGGAAGAAGATTTGGATGACAGAATGAGAGCCGTTTTAAACGAGCCTGGGTTGAATCCTTATGAAAAAGTTAAAAAGTACAACGCTTTGTTGCAACGATATTTGACCTTTATGAAGCAGGATAAAAAAGACCAGCATCGAGTGACATTGACCCTGCAACGTGACTCAATGGAAGAGAGGTCGGATGACACAGGCCTCCAGAGGGACGGTTGGGACAACCGACGTCATGATGAACATGATGATGAACATGATGATGATGGCGTTCGAGGTTATGATCAGGGTTTTGACCAGGGTTCTGACGGTACAATCGGTGACGTTTTGGAAAGCCTCTCCCCACGAGATCGAAAAAATGCGGATTACATCCTCAGGAAATTATCCAAAAGCGATGCTGGTTGGAATTCAAAGGGGGAATTTATTTATAGGGGGAATGTGGTGAAAGGGTCTCACATGATTGATTTATTCAAACACCTTTCATTCCCTTATAAAAAATCCCACGCATCACCGCCCGAGGGATGGCTAAAGTTTTTAACTACTTTGTCAGAACTGAACATCCCTTTATCCTCTGTGAGTAACCCTCAAGCTCGCAATCAATACCGGCAACTCAAGATGGACGCGTACGAGGACTCGGTACAAGACACATGGCACAGCCGGCGCTATAAGGAAAAAGAAAATGCTGCGTTGGATCATACCGGAAGAAGAAGAGAGTCCAGGATGAGAGACTAGTCGAGGGACTAGATTACGAGGCAGGAGAAAAATCAATTTGTCACCCCAATGGATTTCGCATCGAGAGACTGATCGAGAGACTAATCGAGAGACTGGTCAAGAGATTAGATTACGAGGCAGGAGAAAAATTAATTTTTCGCCCCAATGGATTTCACAGTAAATAAATGAAAATGTCAAAATGTTGTCTTTTCATCAATAAAATGTTTATCGATCATCTGTAAGTGTACAGATTTTTTTTTCATGTTTAACATATAAAAGTTTAGGTAGTCACAAAACATAAAAGATGACAATGAAAATATATATTAAAAAAAAGATAACTAAACATAAAAAAGATTATAATTCTAATCAGTTGTTGCAGCACTGTTTAAAAAAATGGAAAGAGCAGTTTCCCTGTTTGGCAGTTCTGGTAGGTTTCTTGATGCAGCGTTGATATTTCTTCACAAAGTTGTTTCTTCACAATCTTCGTACAGCTCCAATACTTGCTCAAAAGATAATCCGCAGGCACGATGGCAGAGATAATAAACGCAGTGATGGCCGCAAAAGGATGATAGGGGGTGTTGCAGTTGACTGCGGTGGTACTTGACGTTTTGAGAATATTTCTCCAGAAACTTTAAAATGCTCGATGGGTAATAATCAAAGTCTGGCGGAAATCCATAAGAGTCAAAGAAGGTGGCTTCACCGTCTTTTTCCAACGTTAAAGATAACCAATGCTCTCCAGGCATGTGGGCTGGGTGTGTGTTGACGATAAAGTAGGCAGGGGGTCTGAAACTCGATGCTAATGAGGGTAGTTGATCAGATGCCCACACTCCACAAAACACATCTCCCAGCAGGCCTTGTAAAAGGTTCTGCAGTTGAAGACTGTCCATGTCGCTCTTGCAAAGTTAGTTATAGTCCACCAGAACCTGTCTTTTTGAGTTTATCTCCAGGATAGAATCATAACAGGCGTACACTATGAGTGTAGTGGTGTGCGGAAGGGGCACTCTGAACCTCATCTCCAACCTTAGATTACCGTTCGACATGGGGGACAATGCATCGTCATCAGCAGGGTTGAGATAAAAATTTAATAAGTACCCATTGTTAAATCCCTCACGGTCAATGCATAAGGGTAAATCTCTCTGACTGCTAATCCGCTGTTGAATTGTGGCTGAAAAGCCTTTGCGGGAATCTGTCTGCCATCCTGACAGAGAGCCAGATACTCTTTGTTATTGTGGCGGAAATTGAAAGGTGACAGATCTCTTCTCCCTGTGAAAGCTTCGTGATGAACCATGCCCAAAACCACGTACTTGGGCATGGACCCTAGAAACAGATTCTCCTGGTTGCATATCCTTGAATTCTCAGGGATGGAATATGTTTTTACGTTGACGTGGGAGAGGGGATAGAGAGCGTTCCCTTTGAGTAAGGCCACTGCGTGGCCTAATCTCACGGCTGGGGAGACGGTGACTTCTTTCACAAAGAGAGAGGCCCCCAGTATTTTCAGGCGGAAAGTGGAGTCACGGGCGGCTGAGAGACAAAAGGCATCATTGGCCCGTGTCAGTTTGATTCTCAAGTCGACAGCATTCAGCATGAGCCTCTCGCAGAAAAATATGTCCCCGTGCAGAGGACCGAAAAGGTGAAGTTCTCCTGACCGGACGGTAAACCCTGCTCTTTTATTGAGACCATCATTTGGCCCGTTAACAGTCACTATAGAGTCTATAGCACCGGGGGTATCTTTGTAAAAAAGACCTGCGCTGAATTGACTCTTGAGCGTATCCTCTAAAAAGTTGAGCAGAGCTTCGATCATGGCACGGTAAGGATGTGGGGCGCTGGACTGCGAAATTAATCTGTCTCCCAGACTAACATCACACTGATCAAAAATTGTATTCAGGGATAATTGTTGAGGCCTACAGGTGCACCGTTAGCCAGGTCTGTACCGTTCGCATTTGTAATTTTAACACGGACGTGCAACAAGGTGTCGTTGAGGTCCAGATACTTTTCCACATCTCCCGGAATGAAAAACTCAATAGGACCCCCGTCGCTGATGGCTGCCACGGGAGAAATTTCTGTGTAGGTTTTGTCCTCGATAGAAAGCTGCGTCATAGGAGCTGAGAACAAATCTAGCTCTGACAAGGTACACTCTGGAGATTTTTGATGTAAAAGAGCCATGTTTTTTCAATATTTAGTTGTTGGTTTTTTTTCCCCCCTATATTAAAATATATCAGAGCTCCTGCCTGACTTCCTCTTTGTCTGCCCGCTTTCTCCGACTGATTTTTTTCTTTTACTGCCGGAACGTTTATTAGAGGTGGATGGGACACGTCGTCCCGGAGGCCGCTTCTTCAACCTACGCTATAAGACCATAATACCCCCAGATCCCTCGTTTCTGCTGATTGGTAAACTTTCCTACAGCTTGGTTGAACACGTCAGAGGCAATGTTGCCGGCTGCCGTTTTAAGATGAGGTTTAACAATGGCGAAACCTTTCTTTACCAGAGGGGAAACGAAACGAAACAATCTTGAAAACAGAGAGCCTATACCGCGACCGTACATGACGGGTGCTCCATAAAATCCTGGTAAATCTCCTCCTACTTGTCTCTCATAATATTGTACAAAGCGGTGAGGATCTTCTACTAAACCCATCTGAGCCATTTTTTTTCCCCAGACAGTTACTGTCGTGGGACGACTAGCACTGAATGATATCTGTTCAGGTAGATGGGTTATATAGTTGAAATGTTGTTGATACGAGTAACTGGTCTGAAGTGGAGCGTTACAATAGTTTTACCGTAGGTGAATTTTACCGGTCTGTTTTGATCCGTTTTTATCTGGATCTGAATGTTTTCAATATGCTGCTTTGACACAGGTAAATAATAGGTGGGATTGAAATGTTGTGTGATGATATCTCCGAATGTACCCTTGATGTCAACTGTTCTCAAAAGCGGAGCATAAACGTCCCCTACAAGCTGCGGCCGAACCACATCGCTGTAACAGTAAAGATGATAAAACCCCACTCTTAAATCCGCAGGATAGTGAGCCAACTTCCGGTCAAACGTGAACCATTCTCCTGTTTCAAGACCAATCAGGTAAGCCATAGGTGCGTCAAAACGCACGTGGATTTGACCTCCGGCCTGGAAATCAAATTTCTTTTGAATGCTATTAAAAACAATATAAATATCGGAATTAATTTTTCTAAAGAAAGCTTCCAACTCCGACCTGAACTGATGCACGCCGTTATAATATCCTCCTTGAAACCTTTGGCGAGACACCAGGTCTATTTTAGAGCTTTCCCTCCAATCAAAGTAGGCCTCCTCATGAGGTAGGTTATACCAGGTATGCAAGTACGAAATCTCTGTTATGGCGACCTCCCATGGCCCTTCTAGGTCGATATGTTGCGCTAGATCCACACGAAAATTGTCGCTCGTATTATCTTTAAAAACATTGTGGCTGGCGTTGGAGGGTAGGGTAATGTAAAACCCCTCATCCTTTGAACCGTGCATGATGGAATGATGGTCTGTCCAAGTATGTCCGTTTTTTATATATCCTTTATATCTGAGGCCTTCACCCAACTATTGAATTTCTCAGGCCAGTTCTTCCAGCTTACAAAGACTTGTTTTTCACCCTTGACGGTGCGTCGCTTTAGAATCTTCTCAACGTGAAATACTTTGTCTTGAGTCAGTTTTACTTTTTGCAACTCTTGCTCATAAAATGAACCTTGAACGGGCTCTCCGTCATAATCTTTTAGTTTGTACACAGGGGGGACGCGGGGAATGCAATCAGACACTGTAAACACTTCATCCGTAAAACTCTGTTCATATTTTTTATCAAACACCCCTTTCGGTTTTGAAATCCTGACTATGTCCCCCGTTTTAAATTTCATCTTTTGATTACCCTTCTGAGATGTACCATACAAGTTTTGAAACACCTGTAAAGCATTTTCTTTAGTCACCTGCATGGGGGTCATTTTAATACTGCTGTGATAGCTGTGATTGTAGCTTTTTACCAAGTCTTGTAAGACATCCAGGTATCGCATAGTGTTGTTTGCTGTAAAATATCTCCACATTCTACTTTTTAGTGTACGGTTAAATCTTTCAATCACAGAAGCCTTGAGATCGCTGGCAGTGGAAAAATGTATAATGTCGTGTTTTTTCATCAGAGCCTCAAAACTCTTGTTGAAAAATTCTTTACTGTCGTCCGTTTGCAGCTTTGCGGGTGTCTGACTTTCCTCAAACACTGATTCGAAGGCCTTTACCGTCTCAACCGCAGTCTTTCTCTTTAGAGGACGTACGTAAGCCCTCTTGGAAAATACATCTATGACGGTTAAAAGATAATTATAACCATCATTAAACTCGGCTAAAGCCTGCATATCACACAGGTCGGCTTGGAATTGGTTTAAAGGTCGTGGGACAAACACTCTGTTTCTAGCAAAATGTACTCTGGCGGGTTTGTGCAGAGTGTAAGCATCCTGCTCGGATAAAAAATCTTTAGCTTCCTCAAGGTTGACCATCTCTCCCGTTTCATCTTGCACCCCCTGACGGAATCGTTCTACACCTCCGAAGCTGCCCGGATGGGCAGGATTGTAATACACTTTTTTCGTCATGTGTTTCACCAGTGACACCTGGCACTGCTCCGTCCACTGGACCGGATCTGAGGCACCCTTTAAAAATCAAAACTAACAGTTGTAATACTAAACATGTAAGAAAAATAAAGTTAATGTTAGAATGTTTCATCAATAATAAAAACTTTGTATAAAAATCAAAAATAGTTGTAATACTAAACATGTCGCATGAAAAATTAAAAGGGTAAGAAGAAAAAATCTATCTTGTCTGGCCCTCCTCCAGATCAGGCGGACGGTTCTCTTTGTTCTCCAGATTAGCATTGTCCAAGTTTGAGTGAAAAGGGAAAGAAGGAAAAAAATCTATCTGTCCAGCCAACCGCCCGTTTCTCCGGATTGGTCAGGGTTTTCTTCATTTCATCATCATTCATTCTCGTTACTTTTTCTGTTTTCTGACTGTTTTGTTCTGTCTGTGACATGTCTTGACTGTGTCAGCTTACTCTTCTGACTCCCAAATCTCAGCCGCGGTGTCGAGTAGTCCTAATTTCAACCTGTCGTCTGTGGTAAAGTTCTCATACATGTCATTGATGGGTTTATAGATGTAATTTGCGGATTCAGATCTCGCAAAAGGTCCACGGCTGGGTGTACGACTCTGCTCTTCTCCACATGAATGTCGTTCTGGGTGAGAAAGTGTTGGACGGCAGGAATAAAGTTGGGGTTGTACAGTTTTTTCATCAGCTGGTGAAAGTTGTCATGGTAATAATCATATTCGTAGGCATTCAAACACTCTCGCTGTCGTTGGCTGGGATGTTTTGTCTGACAACCGTTACAGTTCTCTCGCCAGTACTTGCACAGAGTAAGATTGAGCAGATGAAGCACAATAGTTATTATCCCTTTCAGGGCTATATATCCCAGCAGGCCATCTACCTCCTCCTCTCCGTCTCTGGATGAAGGGGGTGGGGTCAGACCGGGAGGGGGAAATTTTGAATCGGTAGACTCAGCAAACTGGGATCTGTGACTGGGGCCCGGGTCCTGGGACTCAGAGACGGAGCCAGAGTCAGTCTTCACAGGTTCAGGCGACGTCTCTCCAGAATTAGTTTCATTGATCAATCATCATTGGGCCCAAGAAGGTTGTGGTGACGTGTCGGGGTTTACCCTTGAGAGAAGTCATGTTTGTTGAATTTAATTCCTTAACCCGAAATGCAGATCATTTATAGCAGATAGGCAGTGTCAGTAGCCTTTGGAGGAGGACCGGGGGGTGTGGTCTAGAGGGGGACAGTTTTTTTCATCACTAGAGCCTCATTCCAGTCCTGGCAGCTGCGGAAGAGGTTGTCAATTTTCCCAGACACTTGCTCCATCTTTTCATTCCAAGCAGCTAAAGGAACAATCAGCAGAGTGCGAAACACGCCGCAGTTTGAGCTAAAAAGATCCAGGACGAAACGGTCCTTGATTCGGTGACTGGCACGGAAGAACCAACGGTCCGTGCCTGAGGTTTTTGCGAGCCATACAGCCATAAACGTCATTTTTTTTGCCAGACACTCTCTGGGATACGGATGTGGTATTTCTGGAAACTCTTCCTCATACTTGATAAGATTCTTCGGGTTCACAGTCCTAAGAACCCCCCAGTCGCTGGAAGACAGGATGCCGTATCTACAGTGGTCTGCAACTCCTGACCTTCATCCAGCCGGTAAAGACACAGCTCTCCTGTCTCATACTTGAACACGTACCCCCAGTTACCTCGCAGTCCATAGGGTTCCAAAGACCATTCCTCCCGCAAAGATTCTGAAGGAGGACTCTGAGTTCGGCGAAGAAACACTACATTTTTCCTGGGATTGTTTGCGCTATACTCTGGATCTTGTATGATCGTTACAGCCTCTCAGGTTGGGGACTAGGTCAAGGGAGAACAATACCTGTCAAAAGTTTGACGAAAGGGTGTTGGATCCCTCTCTCTGTCAACAGCCTTTCCAACATGTTACACTTTGTTAGAAATTGATACGTTAATTGTTTACAAGTTCTGTTTTACATGTAAAGTTTGTGATTGTGCAGTTTGTTTTTGTATAAGAATGCCTTAATTTTTTATATTGGCATTAAATAATTACTTATTATTTCACCGAGCACTGGTATCCTGCAGTTTGTGTTAAATTGTATCGGGATGGGATGGTTTCTGAAACTGACTGAACATGGTACAGCCCCACCTAGAATATTTTTCACCAGCCGCCACTGGTTGTGTGTACTGATTATCATCAGATACTTTGTCACAGCAGCAAACTACTTCATACTTCATATGTCACTCACACACGATTGCTGCCAAACACCCACAGATCGACATTGCTGACAATGGCCACAGATGTCAAGGCACTTATTTATAGAAAGGCTGCTGCTCAAGAACGATGATGAACCCTCATCAGTTATCTGGATTTGATCCAACTCTTGCTATTCCGGTTTATTACTGATGTTATCAGACACATATCTGCATGTAACCAAGCTTCACACAGAGACAGACTTTGTTTTCTTGTTCTGTTCCTTCTGCGAATTTCTTTTTATAACTAAATGTAATTTCCTGCACAGATTTATTTACACATGAACATGATGCACGTGTCTTTAGACTAGTAATTTGTAACGTCAGTCCCCAGCACTTTTAGTATGTACAGGTGAATTTTGGACAATAGAAAACAGGGTAATACTTTATGTTATGGGTCTATAATTTCCACAGAATTTCTAAAAAGAAAAACTCAGTTTAAACCAGGGCTGGCTGCTGCTTAGGGCCTCAACTGCTGGGGGTGGGAGGGGGCACACATTAACTTGGACTTGTTACTCCTCCTCACTTTGTACGGTGTTCAGTTGGCTGACTCACTCAGAGGCCGCCAACTCTCACGCAATGACCATCACACTCACGCAATTAACCCTGCTGTCTGTCTGTCTCTCTGCTGTCTGTGTGCTGTCTGTCTGTCTCTCTGCTGTCTGTCTCTCTGCTGTCTGTGATGTCTGTCTGTCTCTCTGCTGTCTGTGTGATGTCTGTCTGTCTCTCTTTCTCTCTGCTGTCTGTGTGATGTCTGTCTGTCTCTCTACTGTCTGTGATGTCTGTCTGTCTCTCTGCTGTCTGCGTGATGTCTGTCTGTCTCTCTCTGTCTGTGTGATGTCTGTCTGTCTCTCTACAGGTCTGCTGATGTCTGTCTGTCTCGCACCTGCTGGGAGAGAACAGCCCCAGCCTCAGTCTGCAGGACTGCGAGATGTGTGTCTGTCTCAGCTGTCTGTGATCTCTGTCCCTATGTCTCAGCCTATGGATCACCTTGAACTTAAATGGTTGTGCCAGATACCAACGGGTGATCCGCTTGGCATCTTTCATGTGGTGAAGCCACTGCAGGGGAGCATGGTCTGAGCAGTGGGTGAATGGGCGCCCCAGCAGGTAGTACCACAGCATCGTCCGTCCACCGGTGGCCAGGCACTCCTCGACTGTGTTGTACCTGGCTCCCTTTCGACAGGTTCCTGCTGATGAGAACCGCGGTCAACGCCGCACCTGCTGGAGAGAACATCCCCCAGCCCTCAGTCTGCAGGACAAAAGGAGAGAAAAGTTAATGAGAAGAGGCCCCACAGAGGGTCTACTACCCTCTCAAGTGACACCTGGCACTGCTCCGTCCACTGGACCGGATCTGAGGCACCCTTTAGCGTGAAGTCGGTCAAGGGACTGGTCAGTTCTGCAAAGTCGGGAATAAATCGCTGTAACAGCCCAAAACCGCACCACTTGGTCTTGGACCTTGGGCAGGCAGCAATCACTGCTGTCTTGTCTACCTGTGGACGCACCTGCGCCCCCGCCCAAGTGGTACCCCGATACCATACCTCCTCCGTCCAACTGCACTTCCTTAGGTTGGCCGTGAGCCCTGTCTGCCTCAGTCACTGAGCACCGCGCCACCTGCTGCACATGCTCCGCCCAGGTGTTACTGTGGATGATAACATCATCCAGGTAGCCGCAGCATATGCAGATTGCAGGCACAGTACCTGGTCCATGAGGCTTGAAATGTGGCTGCGCCAAACAACAGAACGGAAGTGTAACATATTGGTACATACTATACGTATGAAGAAGGCGTGTTCATGAATTGAAATTAAATTTAAGGGAGACTGCCAGTAGCCCGTGGTCAAATCAACAACATCTATGTTGTTCTGTCTTTACTAGTGGTGGGCCGTTATCGGCGTTAACGTGCTGCGTTAACGTGAGACTCTTATCGGGCGATAAAAGAAATATCGCTGTTAACCTATTCTCAAAGCTGCTCCAGCCTTTGAGGTCGCTTTTTGACTTTTTTCTCTTTTGTTCGTTTTTGTTTTCTTCACTGTAACTATGTGGAGGCCTGATCTCTCTAGCAATGTTGTTTTTAGAGAGTTTTTGTGCTTTTGTCGTGTTTTTCTCGTGTTGTTATTTAAATGCTGCTTCCACCTGGACAGCTGACTTTGTTTACTCCAGGGAACAGCTGATTAATTTATGCCAGGGGTCGGGAACCTTTTTGGCTGAGAGAGCCATGAAAGCCACATAATATTTTTTAACACTGAATACAAATAAATGCGTGCATTTTTAAGCAAGACCAACAATTTTAGAGTATAATAAGTCTCCGAATTTATTCTTTTTAATAATGTTGTTATACTGACGCTAACCAATAATAAATAAAATACTTCATAACATTAATGCGACTTCTGCTGCTGCATGGTCCCGATCATACACCGATCCCCATAGCAACCGCTGTGTTTCGGATGTAGACACGCATGCGCACTCACGTACTGCTGAGTGAACTCTCCGGTCGTTAGCTCATCAGCAGTTTCTTTTCCGAGCTGTTCTGTATCGTTAAATTGAACTAAATAACACGAAACACAACTGCTTACTCTTCTACTGATTTTACTTTTGCAATGAACGTAAAGACATTAAACGTGTGGTACACGTGTCGAAGGCTGGGCGCAAAGGAGACCACCGGGCTCTCTCCGAGGGATGGGGAGAGGGAGAGTCCCCGAAAGGCTGATCCTGAGACGCAGCGCGCTGGCTTCAGTCGCTGAAGGACATTTGCCCCAAAGTTGTCGTGTATTGTGTATATATAGATATATATACATAGTGTTATTGTATTATTATTAGTTGTGTTATTATATGTTTGTTTTGTTTGATTTGCATGCGTGCCTTTGCACTTAAATACATAACAATTGCAAAAAGAGAGTCGTGCTTCATGGAGTTTTCTTTACGCCTATGGGATTAACAGAAATGAAAATACAGTAAATGAGTCGTCCCCTTATTCATGAACACACTCAAATCACAAGGTCGGTAGTCAAACGGCAGTAACAAACAAAAGGTTGAGCAAAGTGCACTAAATACCTGCATAACAAAGGGCTTCCAAAGAGAATACCTGTTAATCACCAGGTTTTCTCCCTCTTTAAATGGCGTTACACAACGATCAAACTGTGATCAAATATTCAACAGGAGGTATTATTGCTGTTATTCTTCAATTCTTCTTTTAAATGGAGGCACCGCTGCAGCGGAATACACAGACTTTTAGAAAAAACGCTTGTCTCTGCAGCTCTACAGTATGTTGCGCACATCAACAAGCCCTCCCCTCCAAATAAACTGTTAATTATTCATTCAGGAATTCAGGAAAAAAAACTTGTTGCTTCAAGAAGTTCCATTTAGCCATAATAATATCCACGAAACTGCCAGTAAAACACAGTAAAGACGTCATCCTCCAGGTATTCGTGACCACACATTGAGAGTTTATGAGCTCACACACGTCAGCACAAAATGAGTGAATGAGTGAACGTCAGATTAAACACAATTACGAAATAACACAAGAACGACCGTTTGGGTCCGTGACTTTTCCTAAATATATGTGTTTGATGGTTTCGTAAGCTTATACTGCAAACTTGATTAAAACCAAACATACTTGACTTATTTCATACTTCACCCGTAATTCTTTCCATTTACGCTTTACGCCATTTAGCCTATGGAATGGACGAAAATGAAAAGGAGTCATTGATGCTCATGAGCACACTCAAATCACAAGGCTACTGTATAGTATACAGTACTCAAACCAGCTGCATTTTCCGCTCTGTGATTTGTGTGACATGGGAGACCAAAAAGCCCATCAAGTGCAAACAAAAGGTTGAGCAATGAGAATGCTAATGAGGTGTTTGTGGGGTTTACCTGGCCTAAAGCGTGCACTGAGTACCTGCATAACAGCAAAAATCTTCCAAAAGGCTGTTAATCACCAGGTAAACTTACAAAAAAAAAAGCAAAACAAATGCAAACGGCCCTCCTTGTCCAAAACTGACAACACATAATGTAGCCTACACCCGCAGAGACCGGCGATTGTACCAGACTGGAAAGTTGAGTGATTGGTGAAAGGTGAGTATTTATGGTGTTTATATCTAACATGTCACTGTTTACCAAATCAACAACATCTAGGCTATTCTGTCCATACATAATTACTGAAGCGTCTCTTCTCTCGCGCTCGCGCACTCTCTCTCTCTCGCTCGCTCCTAATCTGCATGTAGTGAAAGCCACAGCTGGACATCAGTATCCATCATACTGTATACTGTACCATCAATATGGCCACTATGGCGTTCAGAGGAATAAATACTCAGAAATCGAGTGTGTTTCATACTGCAGGCTTCAGAAAGCATCAAACAGATATAACTCTTAAAAAACAGTTACAAAAAATGGACGTTACGAGCGGAGTTTTTTTAATAACAAGTTTATGTTGGCATGTTGTTGTTGTGCGTGACATAGAGCTGCAGATACGAGCGGCTGCAGCGGTGCCTCAGTGTTATCTTATCACCACTTGGTGCCGGTCTGTGGGGAGCGATATGAACGAATCATGATGATCCGTTACACCACTAGCCACATCCATGATTGTGCTCTGTCTCAGCTGATCGGCTCACCTGCTCACCCCAGCGTATCTGTTCAGATGTGTCTTTAGACAGTCTACGGTGAGAGCGGAACATCACTGCTCCTCCCCGTGGACAAATGAGGCATTGCAGCTGGTTTTCACCCAGACTGCTTAGGGGCGTTTCCAGTCGGGGCCTCACTGACTACGTCATCGTGGGGGATTACATTACCGTCACGGACCTGTCAAGCCGTTCAAAGGGAGAAAATCCCGGTGAGGCCTGGGGTTTGCACTGCAAATAACAGAGGATCTAGCCACCTATCCCAATTACAACTATCATCATGCACGAACTTAGGGATCATGGACTTCTTATTTAGGCGCTCAACGAGGCCATCAGTTTGCGGGTGGTAAACACTGGTTCGAATAGACTTGATGTCCAATCTGTAATCTGTAAACGTGACATAAATTGGGTGCCTTGGTCAGTCAGGATCTCTTTCGGGATCCTGACTTGGGAGATGACTTGAAACAGCGCTTGCGCCACGCAGAGATGGTGTGCAGTGGCACTGCCTCTGGATATCGGGTTGCGTAATCCACGAGAACTAACACAAATCGATATCCACATGCGCCCGTGAAATGGTCCAATGAGGTCCATCCCAATACACTCAAATGGGACCTCAATCAATGGTAATGGGCGCAAAGGCGCTCTCGGGATGGCCGGTTGGTTAACCAACTGGTATTCAGGGCAGGACGCACACCAGCGGCACACGTCTGCACGAATGCCTGGCCAATAGAATCGGGCCATTAGATGGTACAGTGTCTTATCACACCCCATATGTCCAGCCATCGGGTTATAATGAGCCGCCGGGAAAAATATTTTCTCACGGCTTTTTGGTACCAACAACTGGGTAATTATTTCATCTGTCTGAGTGTCACAACTCACTCTGTATAGTCTGTCCCTGCGCAATGAAAAGTGTGGATATGTTAACGCTGCGTCAGGGCGCACCATGTGACCATCAATTTTTATCACTTGGTAAAGGCAAAGCGTAGAGTATAATCACAAGACTGTTCAAGTGGAAATCTTCCATGGAGTCAAACACGGGAACCTGCGGAGCCTCCTGTGAAGGCACCGCCGGCTCCCCCTCCCCATCTGCAGTGTCGCGTCACCACTGAGCACAGCGAACATATCCCATGTCCCTGTCAGCCCTGAACACACCCCCACACACTGCCCCACTAGTTTATCAAACCGCGGCCAATCAGTACCCAAAATAAGGGGGCGCCAGGCGGGAACTAACCGCCGCCTTTACACTATGCTTTTTACCCTTAAACCGAATTTCTACTGGTACTACAGGGTATCTGTGAATATCCCCATGCACACACCTGACAATCGACCCACCATCGACCCACCCTGACTCCAACAAAGCCCCGGGTTGAATCAGATTCTAGTGAACTACGGACTGCATGCAGCCCGAGTCCACCATCACCTGATGTGTACCCCCCCAAATCCTTACCGGAACGCTGTTCGTCCCTCCTGGACTGGGGGAGGGTGCTGGAGGGCCGACAACCCAAATCACCTAGCCCACCTCCATGAGCAGGCACTCACAGTGAAAGTGACCGGGCTATCCGCACCTCCAGCACTCCTGCCCTGCCACCTGAGGAACCCCCTGTGGATCGAGCACAGTGCCCGCAGCGGCTGGAGCCTGGGTAGAACAGAAGGAGAATTAGTGCGGGGGAGAGGGAGGGGTCGAGTGGTTGTGTGGTACAGTGGATCGGGTGCCGGCGTAGGCTTCCTGTGGAGTGCCGGCGTGGGACGGCGGAAGACGCTGGCCGACCCTCAGGTGCCAGGCCCCGGGAGAGGACGGCCAGATGATCCTCGGCCAAGGTAATGGCCACCGCCAGGTCCACCGAGCAGTAAACAACTGATGTCACCGGTTGCCTGGCAACAGGTGCGTGACCGTCCTTTAAAAGTAACGTCCAAAACCAACATGGCGGCGCGCTACCGGCATTTTCAAGCCGACACTGGAACGGGTGCACAGTTCGGCGTTTAGTCCACACACTGCGGAGAATAGGGAGGAAAAATACCGAGGCAGCTTAGTCCCTCGTTTCTCTTCCACGTTCGTCCTGGAGTGGATTTACCCTCAACTCGGACTTGCAGGAAGGACGTTTTGTTTTCCCATGTCATCGGAGGAGGAGTCCCAGTGTGCTGGCTGGTGAGCTGAGAAAATCTGTAATATTAAACGTAATTTTGCTTTCTTCGGGTTGGCCTTTGGAGTGTTTTTTGTTGGTGGAAATAAGGAAATCAAAATATTTTGCGCTGGGAATAAACTGAAAGAAAAAGCCAGTTGTTTTTTATTTGTATTGAACTGAACTGAAGAAGTGGTCATTGCTTGTTGTTTTTCTGTTGTGTAAATATATTTTTGGAAACGAAAAGAAAAGTGGTATTTTGGTTTGTTCACCTTTGTTTAAGGTTGTATGAATTTTGATTTGAATTTATGCACTCTTTGTGTTGGTTTTCTTGAGAGGTAACTAGTTTTTAAATTGTCAGGCTGAGCCCTGGCTGGCACCCCAAAACAAAAAACTAAAAATTAAAATAAAATAGTTACTCCTAAAAAACGTTACAATTATACTGCAAACTCAAAACAGAGACATATTTTATGAAGCTTATAGAGCTTATAGTTAGGGCTGGCTCAGGTCATCCCTTAGTTATGCTGCCATAGGACTACACTGCCGGGGGACTCCCCCTCCCTCCTCTCTCTCTGTCTCTGTCTGTCTCTGTCTGTGCCTAGCCTTATGCCTAGTCAGGCACGGTATTGGTTGAAGATGTAGTCACATCTCCTTTACTGAAAACTCTCTCTCTCTCTCTCTCTCTCTCCATCACCACCACCACCATGTGTAAACATACATGTCTCATTAAACTAACTAAACTTCTTCCCCGGAGTTTCTGTGCTCTCTCGTCCAGCAGGTTCTCATGGATCGTGGCTACTGCTGTGGTCCTGCATGACGTCCACTACATATATTATTACTGTCATTATTGCTACCATATCTCCATTACAGTTTATCACGGGTTCCACTGCTACTGTAATCATGTTATCATTCATTGTAATTGTACAATATGTCTCTGCTGATTTGTTCTGTACACGTGACATGTATTGCACGTCTGTCCGTCCTGGGAGAGGGATCCCTCCTCTGTGGCTCTTCCTGAGGTTTCTTCCACCTTTTTTCCCTGTTAAAAGGGTTTTTTGTGGGCAAGTTTTTCCTCACTTGAACCGAGGGTCTAAGGACAGAGGGTGTCACTCCCTGTACAGATTGTAAAGCCCTCAGAGGCAAATGTACTTTGTGTCTTTGGGCTATACAAATAAAATTTGATTTGATTTGATTTGATTTGAATATTAACAATAAACACTTATAAATAGAGAAGCAGGATACATCACATTAATTTAATTGGTGAGTGATTTTTTTTTTATTATTTTAAAAGGATTTTGTGCATCTGGTGGTGCAGTTGCTCTTTGCTGCCATCTCGCTTCACCCTTTCTTTTTTAGCATGAAGGAAAAACTACAGTGGCACTGAAACACATTAAAAAAAACGGCAAAGCTCATATCAGGAGTCAGTGTTTAGTTTGTCCATTTTGGACTACTGTAGAAATAGGCCTCCTTTGAAGATGGAATTTGTAAATATTAAAGTCTCATTCCAAGGTAACAATAACATAATGATTCTTATTTTCATGTAATTATTTCATGTAATAATTATTTCATGTAATACACTGATGAAAAGTTATGAGTTAAGGATATTATTTTCTGTAAATAAAGCCCCCAAAATCTGACACACTGGACCTTAATTTAATTTATTCATCCTACTTGGATAAATTCAGTTTACACTCATAGGCCCACATACATATATATATACACTACATATATACATTCATAGATTCGTACATAGATATGCATTTGTAGAAAGATGTCAGATAACATGGTCAATGTTCCCAAGCCCTACAACTGGGCTGCTGCTGCACAAACAGCAGTATAACAGACATCTGCAGATCTTGAAAAGTCTTAAAAGCATTGAATTTGTTTCTTTAAAGAAAAAGAAACCTTAAACAGGCAAAGCACTCTCTGATACAGCAAGTTACAAATGACCTCCTAATGGCATCAGACAAAGGACTCATCTCTGTACTTGTCCTGTTAGATCTTAGTGCCGCATTCGACACCATTGACCATCAAATTCTTTTACAGAGACTGGAACATCAAATTGGCACCAAAGGAACCGCCCTAAGAAGGTTTAAGTTGTATTTTTTCTTCGTCGATCTCAGTTTGTTTGTCAATAATGAATCCTCCATGCATACCAAAGTTCGTCACGGAGTCCCACAAGGTTTTGTACTAGGACCACTTCTATTCAGTTTATATATGCTTCCTCTAGGGAACATTGTTAGGAATCACTCCATTAATTTTCATTGTTATGCCAATGACACCCAATTATATTTATCGATCAAGCCTGATGAAACCAATCAGTTAACTAAACTCCAAGCATGCCTTAAGGATATAAAAAGTTGGATGACCTACAATTTCCTGATGTCAAATTCAGACAAAACTGAAGTTCTTGCAATTGGACCCAAACACCTCAGAAACTCTCTTTCTAAAGGCTTAGTTACTTTAGACGGATCACCCTGGCCTCCAGCTCCACCGTAAAGAATCTTGGAGTTGTTTTTGATCAGGATTTGTCCTTTAACGTCCACATAAAACAAATTTCGAGGACTGCATTCTTCCACTTACGTAACATCGCCAAAATCAGACACATCGTGTCTCAAGCAGATGCAGAAAAACTAGTCCACGCATTTGTTACTTCTAGGCTGGACTATTGTAACTCTTTGTTATCAGGCTGCTCCAATAAGTCTCTTAGGACTTTGCAGCTAATTCAGAATGCTGCTGCACGTGTTCTGACAGGAACCAAGATCAGAGATCACATCTCTCTCATTTTGGCTTCCTTGCATTGGCTACCTATCAAATCTAGAATAGAATTTAAAATTCTTCTCCTTACTTACAAAGCTCTTCATGGTCAGGCACCATCATATCTAAAAGAGCTCATAGTACCTTACTACCCCTCTAGAACACTGCGCTCTCAGAATGCTGGGTTCCTTGTGGTTCCTATAGTCTCCAAAAGTAGATTGGGAGCCAGAGCTTTCAGCTATCAAGATCCTCTTCTGTGGAACAAACTACCATTCCGGGTTTGGGAGGCAGACACGGTCAACACTTTTAAGAGCAGACTTAAGACTTTCCTTTTTGATAAAGCTTATAGTTAGGGCTGGCTCAGGTCATCCCTTAGTTTTATGCTGCCATAGGACTAGACCGCGGGGGACTCCCCCCCCTCTCTCTCTCTCTCCATCACCACCACCATCTGTAAACATACATGTCTCATTAATGCATGTTAATGCATGTTACTAACTAAACTTCTTCCCCAGAGTTTCTGTGCTCTCTCGTCCAGTGGGTTCTCATGGATCGTGGCTGCTGCTGTGGTCCTGCACGACGTCCACTACATATATTATTACTGTCATTATTGTTACCATATCTCCATTACAGTTTATAGTTAGTTTATGATTTGCTGCTGCTGTGCATCTGTGTCTCTCTATCTCTATCACAGGTTCCACTGCTACTGTAATCATTTTATCATTCATTGTAATTCATTGTCATTTTATCATTCATTGTAATTGTACAATATGTTTGTGTTGATTTGTTCTGTACACGTGACATCTATTGCACGTCTGTCCGTCCTGGGAGAGGGATCCCTCCTCTGTGGCTCTTCCTGAGGTTTCTTCCACCTTTTTTCCCTGTTAAAAGGGTTTTTTGTGGGCAAGTTTTTCCTCACTCGAACCGAGGGTCTAAGGACAGAGGTGTCACTCCTGTACAGATTGTAAAGCCCTCAGAGGCAAATGTACTTTGTGACTTTGGGCTATACAAATAAAATTTGATTTGATTTGATTTGATTCTCAGTCTAATGGTTGTTCTCTCCAAAGCATGTCAGCATCATTTCATTCTATAAGTCATCACATGCAAAATAGTCTATTGAATTGTCAAAATTAGTCAGCATAATCATATCAACATAACACCATGAATACCATACACTGTATTTATTTACAGCACTGTAGGCTACATATAATGTTCCTTAATGTTTTTGTTTATGTGTTTATATAACAGCATATTATGGTTTATACATTTTCTTTTTACTCTGATAAGGAGGTTACTTTATGTGTGTGAATAAGAATGGCAGTGTGAGTGCAATGTGTCATGTCAAACCTTAGGGGCTACTCTTACCCTAAAATCCTGTTTTTTTGTTTGTTTGTTTTCAGTTTTATAAACAATTGTATTCTGTTAGCTAGACAAAAAAACTACTACAGTAACCATTGTGACTGGGCTAAGACTGAGAAGTGGACATGAGGGATATGGTCCTCTGCCATAGTGACAAAACATCTAAACGTTTTGACTTGCAGTGCTCACACAATTCTAAAGGGACGATGCATTTTGGAGGCACTGACTATCTATATGAGAAAGAAATTTAGTTTTGACACGAGTTAACTGTTTTGGGAGAGATATGCGCTTTTGCAAGTGAGCTATGGTGTTGTGCTGGCCACCACTGCGGTACCATTAGTGTTACTGGAAGGATCTCGTTGGCCCAATTCCAATAATGTGTATATGTTACACTTCCACAGCTAGCGACATGAGCTAGTGTCAGCTTACCTTCCAGTGAACATGGCCGGACCCAGAACCAAATTCAACCACAGAAACCAGTGGTGGCCAGTCTGGAGTTTGGCAGGGAATGCCTGGCATCCTGGGGCTGAGTCAGTTCAGTTAGCTACACGGCTGACCAAGATAACGACAGTTAGAGGTTCACTACTGATCAATGTTTCCATCATGAAGTCTGTAAATCACCTGTGTGTAACGTTATTCCCTGTTAGTCTTAGAGGCTGTGCTTGAACCTGGTCTGATTCAGTTATCTAGCAGTTAGTTACTAGGCTAAAGCTATCTGTCCATCATAATCTATGTAAATTGCAGAGAGTTGAAGCTGAGCAGTCGGAGGACATCAGAGGGAAAAGCAGCAAATATATTGTGTATAAAATCTGATCCAGTTTGAATAAAGCTATGAAGCTGTGGTTCTTTACAGTAATCAGTGAGGCCTGGACATAGATGACTGTAGCAGCCCTCACAATCACTCATAGACTGGATTAAACAATCCGCTGCGGCAGCGTCAGAAGAGAGAAAGCGTTTCATTGGATGTAAAATTAGTCATCAACAACTTTTTTATGGTTTATCAGGAAATGACAAACCCTAACATACCATGAAGAACACCTGAACATACTGAAAACATGACTTTGTGTCAGTGTTGGACAGATACTGGAGGACAGATGAGATAAAATATGATTACCACTACGGCCTCCACTGGGTTCATGTCATGAAATAAATTTAAAATAAGCACTGGTGACCTGGCGGTGAGGAGTGGGGGTTACGCCCAAAAGCTCACAGTGTGTTTATCAAAGCCTTTTCACTTCTGGTGCTGGGAGTGATGGAGTGCTGAGAAAGAGTGTGTTGTTTGGGACAGTTGAACACACACTGATTGCTGTCACTTGTGACATGAAACTCGACACCTCCTGGCACCAGAACTGATCACTGCAACTGCTACCCTCCTAACCAGTTAGTGTTCTATCTGGGGGTGGCTAAAAATAAGAGAGCCCTGGCAGATAACACTAAAGCGTATCTTGTGAAGGAGATTAATTATTGCTGTTTGTCTCTCAGGAGTGTGTGTTCCGGGGATGGTGGTGTGTGATTGGACACATCTGCTTCCCAACAACAGCGTCGTGGCCTTATTATTCCCATCAAACTCACCACTCTGTGGCTATTTGAGCTCAGACTTAAAAGCAGGTACGCACACATACTTTCATACTTGTGGACATAATCATGCGCCACACACACACACACACACACACACACACACACACACACACACACTGCCCAGGGTGGAAATGCTCTAAAAATAGCATCATAATGTCAAACATGTATACAGACGTGTCCTCTCTCTCAGTAAAAATAACTGGAGACCTCAGTCTGCCCTCAGTCCTCTTACTTTCTGTCATGAAAACGGGGCCAGACCCGTTGAGAATGTTTCTGCACCACTTCCTTATGTCTGACATGATGTGAAACACACCCTGGGGTTCTCTGTCCTTCTCTGCTGACCCAGATACTGTCACCAACACTCACTTTCTCCCATCCAGCAAGTAGTCAAAGTCACCTTGACCAGGAACACATATGAGAGGACTGCTGTTGCTATTCTGGTCCACAAGGAGCTCACTGGCATAGCTCTGATGAATGAGGAGAAAAAACAGTTCTCACTCACTCACTCACTCACTCACTCACTCACTCATGTACAGATCAGATTTTATTGCTCTGTCAAGCAGCACGGAGACAAGCGTTGGGAATGTGACACTTTGGCTGACAAAATAAAAGTGTCTGTATTTTTGGTCTGTGTTTCTCGAGCCTCACAAATAACAGGACTGTGGTCTGCAGCCCAAAAATTGTTGTGCAAAAATGCATTTATGGGAACACATATTTACACATGCAGAATTAATATAATTAAAGTTTAAACCTTGTGATGTACTGCCACTGGTATTTAATAGATATAAATAAATGTATGAAATGGGCAAATTAAAAATGATTAACAATCTACATCTAAGAGCTACACAGAAAAGAAAGTATATTATAAATAGGCAATAAATTGATTTCATGCAATTTAGTCTTTAATTAAATTTAATTTATTTTAATTTTCAAAAGGATTTCTTTCTTTGCAGAATATTTTGTCGTTCGACAGGATCCTGAGTGTGATCAATTTCTCCTTCAAGGTGCTAATCTAATTAACATTAACTCTAAATTTGATTAATTAATTTAATTTTTAATCCCATTAATAATCATGTTTGAAGTGATGTGCTGGTCGGTATCAGTGACAGTCTAACGAGGTCAGCATGTCCTCTAAATAAACTCTGTACATGATCGTTTTTGTTCGCTGTGCTTTTATTTTGCATACTGACCCTGTTTCCGGTGTGTCTGATCTAACTGTCCTTCACGCAGGCAGGTGTTGCGTGATGTCGCCCCCCGCCCCGTGTTGTTTTGCGGTGGTTCTTCCAGCACTCCGCGGGCTGGCAGGCTCTGGGGGAAGCCAGGGTGACTTCGTGTGAGATGAGCTGGTAGTTTGAGTCACTTTTAGCAGACATGGAGCCCCGGACTGGGAAGCCATGAACTTCACGGTGGAGCCCGCGGCGCCGGGTACCCTTATGTGAAGAATGGAAGGACGGCTCGGAGGGCTCCGTGTTCCACCTCGCCAACATCTTCCTCTTCTTCGGCTTCATGGGGGGCAGCGGCTTTTACGGACTCCTCTACCTGTTCACCTTCCTGACTCTGGGCTTCTTCTGCTCCACGGTCTGGGCATGGTCGGACCCCTGCACCACGGACTCTTTCCTGTGGAATTTCGCGCTCTTCGGGGTGTGTTTGGGACAAGTCCTGCATGTCTCATACAGGCTGAGGAGCGTCTCCTTCGAGAAGGACTTCCAGGAGCTCTACCTCTGCATGTTTAAGAAACTCGGGGTGTCCCTCACACATTTCGGGAAGATAGTGGCCTGCTGTGACGGAGACATCCACACCATAGAGCCGGACCACTGCTTCGCCATAGAGGGAAAGACCGCGATTGACAAGCTGTCGGTGCTTCTGTCTGGCAGGTGACTACTCCACCTCTGATGGCGTCTCACGCCAAACTGCACCCACACATTTCTAACTCATGAAGTGAACACACCGAGACTTTCTGTCATTTTTACATTTAATTCCACGCTAAGCTGTGTTGTGAGTTTATTTGATCACAGGAGTCAGTAAAATATTTAAAAGTTTATTGAAAAATATCAAATATTTTAAGCATCTAGTTTTTTTTTTTTTAGCAAAAGTCCATCACAGTCCACCTGTAGTGCTCCTGTCTGTCGTAGCCTTCATTTAGATGAAGCACCAGCTGCTGAGTGTACTCCAAAAAATGAAATGTTGACTTTAATTACATTTATTTGGTCAGCAGGCTCCACATAATTGTATTAAGTTATTTAAATTCAAAAATGTTATGTTAGGGGTTCAATCGTATAACATTTTGGATTTTATATAACTTAATACAATTACGTGTTGACCAAATAAATTTAATTAAAGGTGCAGTGTGTGAGATTTGGGGCCTTTATTTTCAGAATAAGGCAGACATGGAATATAATATTCATAACTATGTTTTCATGCATGTATGATCACCTGAAAATAAGAATCTTTTTATATCTGTTACTTAACAATGGTCCTCTTTCATGGGGGACGCTGTGTTGAAAGAGAATGTTTCTACAGTAGCCCAGAACAGACAAACTAAACACTGACTCTAGACAGGGCCTTAAAGTGTGGTTTCTCCTTTACACTGGGAAGGTGAGGGTGATGTGAGGAGATTGCAATGCAGCGATTACACCACTAGATGCAACTAAACTCTACACACTGGACCTTTTAAAGTCAACATTTCATTTTTTTTGAGTGTGAGAGTGTGTTCAAGTCCACTACAGAGAATCTCTGTCTCACATCCTGATGATGGCGTAGAGTTTAACATCCCCATGGTCCATGTTCATTGTGTTAATGAGCTCTTCAGTCATATTTATAAAGACCACAGCTCAAACACATGAGAATGAATACAACCTGTACAAGAGATGATAAACAAGAGGAAACTATCTCTGGACTTTTGACTCGACTGTTTCTTTTTCATTCTTCGTTTTCTCATTCATTTCATTCTACGGTTTCTACTATACTAGAAATTCTACACGACAGTACTACCGTGGATTACTATACTACCGGTGCCAGTTTCCGCTACATAGCGGCCGCCTCTGCTCTCCTCCCGGCTTCTCACTGCATGCTACTCCCTTGTAAACAAACCAACATGGCAACTACTGCAACCGAACTACACAGCTGCTGAATGATTGGCTGTTTGCCTGTTACTGGTGACGTCCGGGGATATGATAGGCTGTTTCCGCATGCTGAGTCCGCCCATCTGTTAGCTGATTGGAAGCACCATGAAGACAGCTCCGCTTCGATAAAAATTCGCTTCAAATCAAACAACAAGCTAAAGTTCTGTCTCGCCCAGACGCGCGCCCGGCTTACAGTCACAAACACAAGACAACACACTCACCGTGGTGGAAGCACCGGGCCCGAGCGGCGAGTCTGCCGCGGCGTCGCCGTCTGTGGCTCCACTAATTTTGCTCAAAAAAACAAACTTGTTGTTTCAAACTTGTTTCAGTCTAATTCTTACTTCACCAGTATTGCATGTGATTGAGGAATAGCAGATATTCAAGTGGACCTGCATGAAATCTGGTTGTTTTAGTCAAGATTATGCTAAAATATATTTTCACAACTATATTTAAGTTCCCTGTTAAAGGGCCAAACTTCAATTTAGTAAATTCCTGGTTTATTCCTGTTAATTCCCAATTACATTAATTGCAACCCTAGTATCCAGTAAGTATGCAGTCAGTATACAGGGGGAATACAGATACAGATGAAAACAAATAGAAAGATCACGATTTTGTCTCCACGTCCTCTGAGCGTCTGCAGCAGCCAGCCACATGTTCAGAAAACTTGTGTTATTCAGAAACTGTCAAACCAAATGAGAGGACTGTGGAGCACCATGTCTTTATTCATGTCTGATGATGGAGGTGTTGCCTCTACACATCCTATGCTTTAAACACTGATGTCTGATGTGATACAGCAGCCACTGGTTAGATTCTGTGTCCTGTGTGATTTAGTGTTGACTCTTAATATCAACTGTCTGTCCATTCTTCTCCGACAGAATCCGAGTGACGGTTAACGGAGAGTTTCTGCATTACATCTACCCGTTCCAGTTTCTGGATTCACCTGAGTGGGACTCTCTCAGGCCGTCAGAGGAGGGCGTATTCCAGGTTTCCATCTTATTTCTAAGAGCTTCATAGATCTCTTTCACAGCAGCAAATCTGACGTGTGATGGCAGATAACAGTAACTAACCGGGACCCTTAACGTGATACAGACACCAGCAGAGCTCTTCATTTGATACCTGGTGCCATCAGCCTCGTGCAGCTGTCCCTGAGCCCTATGAGGAGTTTTATCATGCTGCTCTTGTTCTCAGTGCTTTCATGCATTTATTTTTATCAGACGTGACAGCTGTGTAGTATCTGCATACATTCACTCATGTTTTGGTCGAATGTCGATGCACTGCTAACTCACTGATATGCTTCACAACCACAAACTGTATGTACCTGCCTACTGCTAGCTGCAGTAGGCCAGTCACATGTCGCAATAAACTGAAGCACATGGTGATTGGCTGCAAACAAAGCCAGACAAACTTTTTAGATTTTGGTACGGAAGGACTGAAGCTGTTGTTGGTTGACTGGAAGTTTCACCAAGTTGATTTTGTCTGAATTTCCAGAAACTTTTCATGGGAAGTTAAGCTGGGTAATTTTGGAAATATTTCAAATTCAACTCCATGGGAATTATGGAAATTTATTGGGATTTATGGGAATGGTCATAAGCAGACATGCAAAATAAAACAATTAAAAACATTTCAACAGATTTATTTTTAAGTAGAACTTTATCAAGTTTGAATTATTTTATTGAACAATATTATGTAGTCCACAAGTTCAACAATAGTCTCTGTGTGCTCTGGGCTCAAAGTGTGGTCCAGGTACAGAAATCACCTGTGCAGGTAGGGGCGTTCAGACCTGCAGTAAGCAGTGTACTATGTGCATGTGACTGAGAATAGCAGATATTCAAGTGTACCTGCATGAAATCTGGTTGTGTGTATGTATATATATATATATATATATATATATATATATATATATATATATATATATATATATATATATATATATATATATATATGGACCTGACCATGTGTGCATTAATCAGTGAACACTGCAGCAGCTTCAAATACCTGTTTGCTACTCATCAGTGGCCTTTTCACAGCTGCTCTTAATCTGATAAATTTGCCTTAAACTTTCCTTAACACGCATTTATCTGAAGCAACGCATCTGCACTCTGAATCAGACACAAACCTTCTCACAGTGCGATCATCTCTCTTAATTTTTTGTGAAATATCCTGTTTTCATACCTTTGCAAGATACTGCACTATTTCACGCTTTTATCTGCAGAAAGAATATTGCATGAACCTGTGGAACAACCTCCTTAAGTAGTTTCCTGTTAATTAGGCTCACTTGGCAAACAAATTACTAAACCTATCCGAAATTGATGTCAGTGTCATCTAAAGACAGGGGAAAACGTAGAATTGAAATCTTTCATTGAAAAACTAAAAATCAAATGTTTGTTTAATTGAAATCATTTGCATAATAATTTGGAACACAGTGTATGTATAACTTATGATTAAATTACTTCATAGTTCTGTCTGTCTCTTCTCAGATTTACTTTGCAAAACCAGATTAGCTCTGAGTTGTAATAAACTGTAATTATTCTCTAACTGTCATGCATGAATGCCAGCTGCTTTCCTTTCAGCCTCGTCTCCTTGTTCTCATTTGTTTGCTCTCTTTATCCTCCTCAGGTGACCCTGCGTGCTGATAACACCTGTAGATACGTGGCGTGGAGGAGGAAGAAACTCTACCTGCTTTTCGCCAAGCATCGCTACATAGCCAAAGTCTTTGCCCTGGTTGTGCGCAGTGACATTGCAGAGAAGCTGTACTCCCTTAACGACAAGGCCTTCGACAAGGCGGGGCGCCGCTACGATCTCCGCTTACCAAGTTACTGTCACATGCCGGGGACCGAATTAGAAAAAGCAGATGTCTTTCTGCAAGTGCCGGTGCAGGGTGAAAGGACTGCCTGAACACACACACACGCACACTGCTCCACTTACACACTTGACTGACTCACTGCATGTAGGAACGAGTGTCAGGTGGGCAAAGTGTGTTATTATCTGCACCATGTAGGGTAAAGGAGTGTGAAGTGATGTTATCTGAAATCCGCTCTCATTATCGTCAGATCTCAATATGCAAATTAGGTTTGCAGAGCTGGCAGACTTGGTCAAGAAGATGCTCTCAAGGGGCTGCTAAGACATTTATTGGCTACCTGGTTACTGTGGTAGCCTTGGTAACGGAGTCAGAACGTAGCTTCGTGATAGGCGCTTTGAGATGGCAGGAAGAGGCAGGGTCAAACAGATGTGTGCTATAAAGGAGTTCAACTTTTTGGACACAGTTAAAGAAATTCAGATAATTTATTTCTACAGCACCTCATACAATCTATCTATCTATATATATATATCTATATATATATATATAAATTCCCCTTGAGGGATCAATAAAGTATCTATTCCATTCTAAAACCTGACGATGTCACCGTGACAACGCGTGACCCTAAGCTGAGGAGACTTTGGTGTTATGGCCACACTCAGTATTTCAGGGCTCTTGACTCTCACGTCACAAAGACCCTGACCTGTCCTGTCCGTTTCACCCAACAGAATGTGAAAACATGCCGTATTAGTAAATCATTTTCATGTGTGTGAGCAGCCAAAAGGAAGCTGGACTGCTCAGGCAGAGGAAGTCTTGTACACATGATCCAGTTACACTTCTGTACAAATGAAAGAGAAGCCATCTTGGATCACAGTATCCACCTCTACATTCAACAGCTGTTATTTACACACACATCTTCTCTAAAATGTTGAACTGTTTGCTGATGTACCCAGCTACAACTCTTTAAACATCCATGTTTGTGTACCTGTATCTATCCTTTGGTTGACTCGTCCTCTACAGTGTTCTGTTCTGTGACTGTCACTGGTGTTTACACTGGCTTTTCTTTTGTGGTTCTCTCTGTAAAGCTGAAACTTGATAATAGGACTTATTGAAAGTTGTGATCTGGACGCTAACATACTGTCTGCACAGCTCGTAGGACAGAAGAAGAAAAAAAACATTTCCAACATGTGATTTCTCTTTTCATATTATGAAAGTGTATGTGTGTGAGTGTGGGTGTGTAAATGCAGGCTCTTGACGCTTCACATTGTGCGGTCAGAGTGAACCTAGAGTCAAACAGCTGTCCATAGAGAAGCAATCATACTGCAGAGGTCTTAGGTGTGTTTAATGTGATATGGACAGACAGTAGATCAGTGGAATATTGTGCTCATGTCAAATGTGAATATGAATAAGCTAACTGTGTCTGTATGACTAGAAATAAATTCTCCTTTATTGTACTGTGAGTTTGTTCTTTTCAGTGTCAGACAAGATGTCACCTCTGTTCATTCAGACATGAGTTCAACATCATAATGGTCATGATCATAACTCAAGCTTCACTGAAGTGGAGTGAGCTTTATTTCCTCTTAAGTGCCACCTGCTTTGTTTCCTTTGTGTGTGTGTTTGGGTGCGGTGTACCTGAGGAGCAGCTTCATTACAACAGCTGGAACCACGTGGGCCCAATGATTCCCTACATGAATCACACCTGTCTATATAACTATAACTATATAAACCACACCTGTCTGAGTTGTCTCTCTCTTTCTCTCCTTTTCCATCCATTATCCATTCACGCTACATGTTACACTCATGCATACACACTCTCGTGACATTACTGATCAACACACCTCATCTTCTTTGTTTAGTTTTGTTCAGGTTGTTTCTGTCTCCCATGTTTTTGTTGTGGCCTCAGAGTCTGGTCGTGACATTTCAAAATAATACACATCTCATCAGCACTACACATAATGGATACAAATAAGCTAAAGAGTAAAATACAATACCTAATATATAAAATATACTAAAATAGAATATGTATAATGTTCTGAACACTGTACAAGTGACAAGGTTGTGTCAAGCATATGCAAGTATTTGAAGCATCACTGTAAATAGACATGAACAATATTTAAAGTGAGGATTGCATTTTGCAGACAGGGTGAAGTAAAGGTGAAGCAGCCGTCCTGGTCAGTGCATATTTTGCATATTATTATGATTACATAATATACATTTTATAATTGTATAATTTCATCTAATCATTCCACCACAGGTATTACAGCACAGGTAATAAAATATGAATATGTAATCAGTAGGGCAGCATAGCGGTGCAGTGGTTAGTGTTGTGGCCTCACAGCAGAGTTCTGGGTTCAAACCCTCAGACAGACAGCTGGAACCTTTCTGAGTTTGCATGTTCTCCTCCCACAGTCCAAACACATGACAGTCTCTGTGATGGACTGATGACATGTCCATGGTGTGCCCTGCCTCTCACCCAATGCCAGCTGGGACTTGCTCCAATGACCCTGATCAGGAGAAGCAAATATGGAAGATGAATGAATCAATGAACGTCATAAACATGAGCGGTGTGGATTTGTCTTGTTTGTTTCAGTCCATCACATGGGTTGTGTTGTTTTTGCTTAACATGACGAGATAACAGCAGCTCAGTGGATTTCTTCCTAAATGATCACCAAACTTCTGTTTGATCAGAGAGGTCAGAGTTCAGTCAGACTGCAGGATGAGCGCTGTGAAGTGTTTCTTCGCGTTCACAGCACAGATCAGGGTTCAGCTGTGCTCTGTCTCCCCCTGTCGGAGCTCTCGGTCCTTGCAGGCCTTCAGCTCTCGTCCTTCTTGCCCATTTTAGTCTCTCCCTGTCAGCTGTGTGGAATGTGCGACACACACTGTGCAGCCCTCCGATCAAGGGTCCAGTCTGCAGTCACCAGCAGCGTTTCAACTCCTTCACACCAGTCATTCCTCCTCCGGTGCTGCACGGACACCACCGGCTGCTCAAAACGGTAAGTAACGTTTTCTCCTCTCGGTACTTTGACGAGCAGTTAGAAAGTTGCAGCTGTGAGAAATTCCTTTGTGAAGAGGCTGCGTGTGTATCCCCGCATCTATTTTTACATGTGAGCCCTCCCAGTGCGGGAGCACATCAGTCTGACACAGAAAACACACAGCAGCTGACAGCATGCTGGAACTCTGGACCAAGAGTACTTATTTATATTTATTATCTTTATGTTCATATTTATGCTGGAAAGTTTAAAAGTCAACTAAATCTGAATATTCATTTGTGAGCGTACAGTACAGTTCATCTTTGAGGAGAACAGATGGAGCTGAATATTTGTACAGCAGCTTTCCTGTGCAGGCCTGTGACAGGATGTACCGTGACACTGACATGAACTGTTTTTATATCTGCAACATATTCAGGTTAAAAGTAAATATGTATCATCTTAGAAAAATGAATAAAATCTTTCAAAGTAAAGGCAATTCTATACAAAATGTGGGAATTTAAAGATAAAGTGTAAACACCTGAAGAGAATGGGTTCATATTTTTAATGTGTTTTGTTTTTATTGTCAGTAATTATCAATATTTCAATAGAAAGAGAATTCTTTGGCTTCTTCTTACACTCCAGGTGTAGACAGGCAACGTTTCTGTATTCTGTGTACATGAGCTAAGAGCAAACCGCTTTATTTCAAATAATTCTCACTAACTCTGCAGAGCCTTTTCAGCCTCTTTTTGCTCATTGTTTTGGTGTTCTGGTCCACAAACTATGCTCTCAACCTGGTTCCCAGCAGCAGCAGGAAGCTCTGCACTGTACAGACTGATTTATGTCATGTTGTTCAGACTGTTAATTAGAACGTCTGAGTGGTGAAAGCCATTCACGTCAGCCTCATAGTATATATGAGACGGAGATGTAACAAGTATGATGTTTCCTACTTAGCATAAAGAAAGTGTCAACAAAGCTGCGGCCAATCGCTGCAAAGTGCAACAACTGCTGATATTTACTCTGATTCAAGCTCTCCGATTGAAGCTGTTTCACACAAACAACACAAACTGATGCTAGTGTGACAGCACCAGTTAATAATAATAATAATATATAATAATAATAATGATAATAATAATAATAATAATATCCCACGTTTGGGTAATCAGATGATTATTTGTGAAAATAACAAAAATAAGCAACAAGCTGGTGAACAGTGTGGACCAATAGATGTGGCATTAAACAGCCACATATTCTGTGAGCTCAAAGGAGAGAGAATATTATATTATATTGCTCCTGTAGCTGGATATATCGATGTGTGCAGCTTCACATAAGAAACACAGCACGAGTAAAAACCACTTCAGTCTCAAAGACACGAGCAGAGAGACTCTGTGAGCAGCACATTGCCCAGAAGCCTCAAGCAATTCATCACAATTTCTCCAACCTTGCCCTAGTCTTCAAGGTGACCCTGCTGCAGGATGTCCTCTACCCCAGAGCTGCCCCACCTCCTCTTCACCACGCTGCCCTCCTTCCCCTCAGCCACTCCAGGAGTCCCGGCAACAGAGCCCAATGCCACATCATGCCAGGAGTGGGAGCAGGCCCACCACTTCCTCTTCCATCTGGGGAACCTGTCCCTGCTGCTGGGCCTGGTCATCCCCACCACGCTGGGCCTGCACATGATCCTGCTGCGCCTCCTCCTGATGACAGGTCTGTACACAGCGCCCCCTGTTGACGGCATTCTTGTGCTGTGGCCATAAAACTGTAGCCGGAGACATTTATCACAGTCTCAACTGATCTGTGGCCTGTGAGTGAGAGGATCTGTAAGTAAATCACCACAAGCTTGTTGAACATTTGGTCTAGTTTTGTTAACGTTTTTGGGGACATTTGGATTTTGTGAATAAGTGTGGCGCATGAAGAGTGGAGGCCTTAAAGGAAAGAGAGAGTGGCGGATGGAAAAAGCACTTCCAGCATGTTTATGTTCTGCTTGGAAGGAGAGTGGAGACAGGAAGTAGCAGGATTCATGGGTAATGTGGTTGTGATTTTGACAGTTCATTTATTTATATTGCCCTCTGCCATAAGCAGAAGTCTCAGAGGGCATTACAGAGAAAAAGAAACAGATGGAGGAAATAGGATGAGTAAACTAACAGAGCTACTGTAGTTAATCCTGTGAGGCAGCTTTAAAAACATCCTGAGTGTCATCATGGAAGGCTGGATGGCTCATCGTGTTATAATAACATTCATAAAAGACTCAAAGTCACTAATTCTAATGAATAAATAGTTCATAAATAGTTAAATGAAGCTCACTGAAGTGTTTTAGTATGTTTACCTTTGACAAGTTTGAAGCCAACAACATAATAACAACATAATAACAACATAATAACTACATAATAATTACTGACAAATCTGGTTCCACTGGTCAAACAGCCTTAATGGACATGAGTGTGTACAGATGAAGAGAGAGCGAGAGAGCTCAGTGCATCATGGGAAGTCCCCCAGCAGTCTAGCCTTATATTCTTAAGAACCCATGATGCTGTTTAAGGTTCTGTGGGGAACTGAATGCAAAAAAAGTTAGTTAGTTAGAGTTAAGTGACAGTTGCAGAACTTTTTTAGTTTTAATATTCTTCTTGTCTTTAAAGGTTCTTCATGATACTGATTACTGAATCTTTAAGTCACCCTTTTGCAGCATTGTGACCTGGTTTTGATAAAAACCAACAAAGGGTTTGAAGTTTAAACCCCTTTGAACTAGGGTTGCAAGGGGGTGGAAACTTTCCAGAAACTTTCCATGGAAAGGTGGAATATTCCTAATTGGAATCTCCATGGGAATTAACTGTAAATTGGGGGTAATTTAAACAAAGTGTATCATATCCAAACATAAATCTAAACATTTAGTTTTGTCATAAGCAGACATGCAAAATAAAACAATTAAAAAACATTTCAACAGATTTATTTGTAAGTAGAACTTTATCAAGTTTGAATTATTTTATTGAACAATATTATGTAGTCCACAAGCTCAAGTGTGTGTCTTCAATAGTCTCTGTGTGCTCTGGGCTCTAAAGAAATGCGTGGACTAGTTCTCCAGTCCTTGAAATTTGTTTTGTGTGGGAGTCAAAAGACAAATCCTGAAAGTCACAGTTACATTAACATTTTTATACCTCCAGCTGTCCCCGGTGCAGTCTGTCCATCCGTCCATTCCATTCTTGGATGTCAGGAGGGATCCACTAATTCTGACAAAAGTGTCTAATAATAAATAAAATTATGAATTAATGACCAAAAGGTGACATCATAATGTTCTGCAAAACACTTTAATTCAGGAACTCTTAACGGTTTTGGTTACTCATTTTTTAATGTTGCATTCCATATTAGGATAAGCAAACTGCATTAACCAACATGATTCTTCTCCTGAATCCGCTCTGTGCTGCCTCTCTATCCCTGACAGGATGTGGTCTCCTCATCGCGTGGGCAACTCTGTACAGGTGCAACCTGGACGTGATGGTTTGGAATGTGGTATTTCTGGTGGTCAACTTCATGCACTTGTTCTTCCTCGTGTACAAGCGCAGGCCGGTGAGTCGTGCGTCAGCATGTCCTCATTCACATTCTGCCAGTTGCTTTACATTCAGGCCATTCAAGTGTTTCACCAAATTGAATCACTGGCCCCAGGTGCTGGGGGAACAGTGTGTTTATTTATGCTCAGGCTCAGCCAAGATGGAGAATATCCTCCTGCTCTATTGTAATGAGATGCAGATAAAACCTGTGGGTGCCTGTGGGATTTGGAGTCAGTGAGGAGTCTCTGGTAAACTGATAGAATCAGACCAGGACTTAATAATGCGACAGGAATGGGGTGTCGATTAGTTCAGTTGGTAGAGCGTCCACCCTATGTACGAATGCTCAGCAGTGGCCCAGGGTTTGAATCCGACCTGCGGCCCTTTGCTGCATGTTCCCCGTCCCCGTTGTTCCCCGTCTCTCTCTCCCCACATTCCTGTCACTCTTCAGCTGTCTTTGTCAAAAATAAAGGCCAAAAACTATCTTAAAAAGTAATAATAATAATGAGACAGGAATTCACCAACTCTTTAAATGTGCCTTCACACGGACCACAGCAGCATGCCTTGATTTAAGTTTTCATGATGAAGATGAGTTAAGGCTGTGGCTCTGCTTTCTCAGATTAAGATCGACAGGGAGCTCCGGTCTGTCTACAAGCGGATGTTTGAGCCCCTCCACGTAAAGGAGGCTCTGTTTCAGAGGCTCACAGGACAGTTCTGCACCATCCAGACGCTGAAGAAAGGCCAGGCCTACGCTGCTGAGGACAAGACCTCTGTGGACGAACGCCTCAGCATTCTCCTCAAAGGAAAGTATGTGCTGCTTTGACTTTGAGTGCAGCTGCTCTTCTATATGATGGATGTTTCACTGAATGATGAATATGATAAATATAAACCTAAGTTGAATGGATGGATTGGATGGTAAAGTGTTAAATGAAACAGAAAGATGCATCAAATATTTGTTTGCTGTTTAAATGATTAGTCAGTGGAAAGGAGAGTTCTAGTTCTTTGAACTGGTTGTATGAGGTTCTGATCCATAGTCAGTGTGTTTCCTGCAGTAGATGGCAGTCTGCACACCCCCAATTTAGAGGAGCTGACAGGAGGACCAGCATGGAAAATAAGCAATTTCCTGCTGTGGACAGGGACAGCAACCAAACACATTTTAGCCACCTGAAGTAGTCAAACCTTAAAGGCAGTCCTTTCTTGTGGGAATCCAGAGCAGTTATATTGCTCTATCCAAAGCCAGCAGACTTCTTTGACAAAAATGGAACTTTACCACGGGATCTACTGGTCAGTCGCCGCTTTGATCTGCACCAACCAAACACTGAAATAATATTTCATTTAGTAATTTTTTTCATTTCAAAAATCTAAATGGCTACAATAATCCATGATGTAATTTAATGAATGGCATGTTGTTGGTGTGTGTGAATATCAATAAATTACGCACAACCTGCCATTGTAATATGTAATAATATTAATGATAATATTATTGTTATTATTATCACATTACATAAGTACCCCAAATACATCAAACAAGAATGTAAAAACAGTGAAGACAGTTCACAGACTTTTACAGAGTGATGTTAAAGACGAGCTGATGAACAGAGTGGTGAACATGACTCTGTCCAACTTTTTTCAAACATCAAATTCAAAATGCTCATACCATTTTCCAAAACAAAAATGGAGTTTCAATGTTTTACATCAGATTTGGTTTCCGTTTATATCTTAGCATGACAACTTTTTTAGAAACAGGGCTGTGAATTGAATTCATTATTGATAAATAAATATAATAATAATAATAATAATAATAATGATGATGATGATGATGATGATGATGATGATGATAATAATAATAATAATAATAATAATAATAATAATAATTTGAAATAAAACATATTGAAACTGGATTATTAACTAGTACATTTATATTTATATATGCAGACTATTAAACTCTCTATATTTTACGAGTACCACATTTTCTCACCTCAGAGCATGAGAAAAGTGATTCTGCTGTACCAGCTCAGTTTACCTGGAAGAGCCTGGTGTGATACTAATGTCAAGATTACTGACACAGACACAGACAACCTCCTCAAGTGTGACAGAAACAACTTTAATTCATGACTACGGAGGAGGTTTGAGAGTGAGCTCGGAACATTTTAAAGAGTTTTGAGAGTCATTTGGGACTCGTAGTCATCAGAGAAACTGACACTCAATCAACACAAGTACATCAGATATATAAAACTTAAAGCTTAACATCACTGAATAAATGAATCATTTTAACCGTGAAGTTTCTCTGTGACAGGATGAAGGTATCATACCGAGGCCATTTCCTCCACAACATCTACACCAATTCATTCATCGACTCTCCAGAGTTCAGGTCCACTGAGATGCACAGAGGAGAGAAGTTCCAGGTAATAAAAAATCAAATAAAAGAATAAACACCATCATTGATAGCATCATTGACTGAAACTGGGATTGGCTCCAGCCCCCAGCGACCCTACAGAGGATGAGAGGTTATGGACAATAAATGACTGAAAATATCTATGGTTAATAATAAAATAAAATAAAGAAACAGACTGACATGCTATGTGCCTCATTTCCACTTACCGCCAATGACTGCAGTGGTGAAATGAATCATGGGTCTGTTTCCTGGAATAATCAGACAACCCGATTACTTGAATTTGGTGAAATGTTGTGTTTGATTGACAGGTGACGATCATGGCAGAGGAGAACTGTAAGTTCCTATGTTGGTCTCGAGAGAGGCTCACCTACTTCCTGGAGTCCGATACTTTCCTCAATGAGGTGTTCAGGTACCTCATTGGCAAAGACATCACCAACAAACTGTACTCTCTGAATGACCCCACACTCAGCGACAAGGTGGGTCCAGATTAGAATGAAAAGGTTCTAGTTGCACATCAACATCACACTGTGTGACAGCTACAACAGTGTGTGGAATAATGATGATGATGATGATGATGATGTTTCTCAGGCGGTGAAGAAGATGGACCGTCAACCCAGCCTGTGCTCTCAGCTGTCTATGATGCAGATGAGGAACAGCATGGCGAGCACCAGTGACACTGATGATGTCCTCAACCAGATCCTGCGAGGGGGGTCTGCTGGATCATCACTCCGTAAGTCACATCATCACCCAAAAAAATGTTTGAATGTGTTTCCGGATACTGTGACCGTGAGGGCCTCACGGCAGGTGACCACTTTATGGGAGTTATAGATCATAGGATATAAGATATGTTGATAGTAATCCAAGTGAGTATCCTTTCAAATCTATTACAGGGTGGAATTTCATGTGGTATATCACCTGGTGCAAAGGTTGAATTACATTGTTCCCATAAACAAAAACACAGGAAATAAGTTCCTGCAAAATAAAACCATGTTTACCATATTTGGAACAGGCTTCTATTAGAAACAGGCCCTTGGTTCTTACTTCCCTTCTTACCTGCTCAATGTAAATGTCAATCTGTCGATAAATTCTGTTTATACACATTCAACATCCATCCTAACCCTTCCTATGGATGATGGATACATAAAGTGTTTCCCTTTTCAAGAGAAGTCTGTTCAGTGTTTGGTGACATTCCGATGTAAACTGTAGTCCTCAGCTCTGTCAAAACAAATGAAAATGTGAAACAGCAGGAAGTCACAATAACTTACTTTGTGTTTGATATTAAATAATATACAGTAAATTTGATGACTAATTCATTATAAAAAAGTCTCATTCTAATCTGCTGATTCATACACAGCTTGACTGTTCTTCACATGGCCACACATCTTGTTCCCTGACAGGCTGCATGCTTTGTTCTGATGTTCTTCCTCCTGTCCTTCCTCCATTTGTGACTCCTCCCTCAGATTGAGCCTGTAAGACCACCTCTATTATTTCACCCTGCCACCAGTGCCCCAACCCCAACCCTAACCAAGACCGACTGTGCTGGTTACATTTTCAGTCTCTAACCAAATCATGACATCTTCATTCTATCAACATTCTAGAAACCGACCGAAGTCCTCTCTAACCTGCTTGGTCTTTTTAACATGTGATATGATCAGTGTTCCTCTGTCCTGTCTGTTTACCTCTGACCACAGCCAGCATCACTGATGGATGTGTTTGGGTGGGTGTGCTCAGAGGTATGTTTTAGTGTGAAAACATACCTTCTTTCACAGCTGCACACCACAGCAAGGTGAGAAGTTATACAGTATTACTGGAGGTTAGCAGAGATGGGTGAGAAAGTAAAGGGTGAGTGTGTGTGAGGAGCAGACACTAAACTAAACTAAACTCTAACTAGATATGGTGTTGAGTTGAATTATGTGAAATGTAGGGTCAGGGTTCTGGTTCTGCTGTTTTCATTCCACCTCATGCACGTCTTACAACAATGGAAGAGTAACCCTAAATTACTGAGTCTATTAAAGACTGTACATTTTCAGACATGTTTGATGAGTGATCGGAGTATCTGGAGTTTCAGTACAGGGAAATACTTCAGCTTCATACTGACATCAGCTCTTATGTAATAAAATCCATTTCTTCCTCCAACAGTCCATTTCGCTGAACCCACATGACATCACTCATTCATATTCTCCAAACAGAGTAAAATCATCACGCACATGAAGAGGAGACACTTTGTATAACCAAATGTTTGTATCTGTTGTAACCTGGATACAGACTAAAAGCACCTGTAGTGGAGTGTCACTCTTCAAAATGCTTTTAGTGCAGAGCAGCAGCTCTGTTTCTGCTCTGCACAAGAGCTCTCAGACTTGTAAAGCAGCAACTGTTGGTGGTAATGCAAATACGTCCACAGGGCTTTTACTGTTTCACAGTATGTGTTCATCCACTCATCTTGTGTCGGGGTCTGGGAGGTTTATGGATGCACATTTGATAACAACCTCCTCCAGTGTGAATTGTTTGCGATATGGATGTATTGTTGTATCCTTTGTGACATGTGACCACTTCGGTTGTTCGAGCCGGGACGATGCTGTTTTTAAACCCTGAGTGCTCGTGAGCTAAAACAAATTCCAACAAGTTATATATTGAAACCACTTTATTGATTCAGTTGTAATATTTCTGTCATTTTTAGAAAAATCACCTGGCACCAAGACTTCTGCAAAAATGAAGCCCATAGCAGAAGGCATGGAGGACGATGTTTTCGAAGAATCTTCTCCCTCTGAGTCTCAATACATGCCCAGCACTTCAACTAACGAAGTGTAGCCAGCAGGAAAGAACAGACAAGATCGAATGCAGAACAGCAAGAGCCTGAGTACATCAGCATTGTCAGCCATGACTATGATATAGCATATATGATAGCTGATGATTAAGAACAAATGTCAACAGAGAAATGTCAAAGATATGTTTGTGCTCATAGAAACAGTGTCTTCATTCCATTGGCCACAAAGCAATGTTATCATCATGGAGTGGTGTTTGTGTTCACCAGATTAATGTAAGTCCAGTCTCTCTCTCTCTCTCTCTTTAGCTCTAAATGCTCCACTGTGTCCACCAGCTAGTCTCTAACTACGTCTGTCTACAGGTGTAAAGTGAGCTTTAGAGCTTTTCACTGAAACCAGTTGCCAGCGGTGAGACTAAACCAAAAGAGTGCACCACCAAAACAATGAGCTGAAATAAGCTAGAAAACTGAGGAGATGAATCACCATGAGACCGCTCACTTTACATTTAATTATTAGATGATCTGTCATTAAAATATTCACTGGAGCAACTTTGCATTCTCAAACATCAATATCAGAGTCTAACAACTACCCTGGACAGATAACTCTCCCTCACAACAAAATGATATCAATTCTTTCATTTGTGTCTGAAAAACAGATCAGACTCTTTGTGTGTTTTTATTACATTTTTGATCATATATAGACACAAGCATTTTCCTGTTTTAGCCACAAGCTCCTAATTGTCACAACTTTTACACAGAATCTATTGGTGAGGATTTTCTTTGCCAAAGTTATTTTATTTAACAGTGTATCATTTTTCAAATGCAGAAATCAGTGCACTGTGTGTTACTTTAGTAAATGTTTGGAGTGAAGTGTTTCGTCCTGTTTGTTTGTTGATGCCTTAGATTCAGACATCAGATATTAGATAGAGTTCAATGCTGTACCCCATTAAATACATGTGATGAGTCATCTCACTCTGTTGTTCTCTTTCCTACAGTAGTATCAGCTTTGAGTTGGAACTGAGTTGTCAGAGTCAAGCTAAGGGTGTGATGTGTCATTTGAAGGAGAGGAGTGCCCCCCTGTGGTCATAATGTGCCATATCAAGGTCAAATCAAGTTCTATTGTCACACACACAATCAGTACCACGTAATGAAATGCCTCAGATCAAATAGATAAATAAAATAAAGATGCATCAAACAATAAAATATGAAATAATCTGGGAAATGAAACAAACAAAAAAGAACAACGGAACAACAAAATCAGAAATGATTTTAATCTTCAGTGTTGAGTGTAGGCTACGTTTCAGAAAACTGAGCATGGATCCACAGATCGTGGCATCCATCTTGTCATTTAGTCAATTATCTTTATTCAGTGCTGAAAACTTATTTTCAAAAAACAATTTTTAATACAACTGTCAATTATTATGGAACTTTCTTCTGAAATATGCATCAGTATCTGAAAGCAAGCGAGAATATGACCTGTGAATGAATGAAGACTTTGAAGGACAGAGGTTATTTGCAGTCAGTACTTTAGCATGATGAATCCGACAGCACATTGCCTGGAGCAGTAGCAGTCTTTTGCTTGTCCTTTGACTGTTGCATTATCATACATTATAATGATGTGTTAGACTCTTAGGCCGCACTCAGACTGAACACGTGGTCGTGGTTGCAGACACTTGCTGTCTGAGGCCTCTAAGCAAGTTAAAGGTACAGTGTGTCACATTTAAAGACAATGACAGAGATGGAATCAAATATTTATAACTATGTTTTTATTTCTATATTCACCTGAAAATAGGAACCATTATATTTTGTTATATAATGAGCTTCCACTTCCACCCAGTGGTCACTTGCGAAACATTCCCATAGACTCTGTAAAACTGTTGACAGGACACCACGACTGGCAAACAAGGTCATATATGACTCTTAGAAATCTGTCTATGAGTCTGAGTGACGGGTTGTATGTATGCATCAAGGAGACATTCACATTGCAGTAAAAAAGCGGGGTGTTTGGGTTCAGTATCCAGTTCTATAATGCATCCATGGTCCACAGTACTCGCCATGTTACACTGTGTTTTGAACGTCATCACAACAGGAAGTATCAGAGGCTAGAAAGGAATTTTGCTTGGTACATGTCTTTGTGTTCATTTTTTATTTGCTTGTTTGTTTTTTAGTTGAACTGACACACGTTTTGGTCACCATTTGTCATTTTAAATGTTCCTTATAAATAAATGAGATCGCTTCTTTTTGTCCTTCCATTGTCTCTGGAACAAAATCCACAGTGCTTGTGTGCAAAAATGTTTCCAATAGGCCTAACTGTTCATGCACAACTGATCACTAATTCATGTCTTTATGTATTTACAATTGTAGAAAATATTTGTTTACAACAAAAAGCCACATTATCCAATATACACGATAAACTCAAGTGACTCATCAAGCAGAAACTGCTTCAGTGTTCACGTGATCATCTGATTATTGTTTTCTGTCGGGTAGAAAAAAAAAAAATCTATTCTTTAAAGGTCCAGTTTGTAGAATTTAGTTGCATCTAGAAGTCTAATTGCTACATTGCAATCTCCTCACGTCACCCTTCACCTCCTGTCTAGAGTCACTATTTAGTTTAGTCTATAGAAACACAGTGTTTCAATATGGTGGCTCAAAGAGGACCTGCTCCCTCTGTAGATATAAAAGGGTAATTTTTAAGTAACAAAAATAAAAAGATTCTTATTTTCAGGTGATTATACATGCATAATAACATAGTTATTAATATTGTATTCCATGTCTGCCTTATTCTGAAAATAAAGGCCCAAAATCTTACACACTGCACCTAACTGCAGCTAACGATGTTGTCTGAGCTCAATGGACTACAAATGCAAAAACACCGGGCTAGTTCTTTAAGCTCAGTGGCAACTACATAGTGGAAACTACATCACCCATACCGCATAGCGTTTGAACGTCATCACAACAGGAAGTATCAGAGGCTGGGTAGTAATTGTTGGTGTGAGTGCTGGAGGAGAAATGAGTGTGCTGTAAATCAATGTGTGTGTCTGACACAGAAATAGTTCCCACTCCTGCCAGCGCCCATGGACGACGCCCAGGAACAACGCAGCCCCATTAGGAACAAATAAACCGGGCGGGCGAGGCTTTGTTCCCTCGGTTTTTCCCGGTGGACCGTTCACTTATGATGGAAAGGGCGATGGAGCAGCTCAACGTACAGCTCAACCGGCTGACCCGTTCCCTCCGCCGGGCCAGGACCGTGGAACTCCCGGAAGGTAACGAGACAGGTTTTAGCTAAAACAGCGCGAGCTGCCCGCGTAAACAACGGCGTTCACGTGCCAGTATAGTCCGTGAGGTGTCATATGAGCCCGGCCTTTGTCACTGTTAGCACACAGTCATATTATTTCATATATTAATATATAACATGTACGTACAGGTAGTCAGACACACGCTGTGTTTGTGACTTAGCTCGGACAGGTTAGCGTAGAGGAGACTGTCAGCTCAGTTACCTTCAGTGTTCACTTCACTTCAAGTGAGCAAGTGTGTAAGATGAAAGAATCGTACACACGTCTGCTGTCATTAACTGGTGTTGTGAACATAATATCATACAAAAACAGAGCATGAATATTTCTCAGTTATTTCATCAGCGTGTAACCGTTAACTTTACAAACTACAGCTTTACACTGAACAGCAGGAACAGCAGAGCTCATACACCATATGTTTCCTTGCTCCCTGTATCCTCACTTGGGCCTGAAGTCGTTGTAGTTCTCTCTTTAGGCTGTCCCAACGTTCTCATGTCTGTATCTAAGGAAGCAAGGAGGGATCTTTAAGGAGCCATGAGCGAGGAGACAGTAGAGCAGCCTTTACGGAAGTCTTTTATCAGCTGACGAACCCCTTTATTGAATATCAATTATTGATTGGATGCTGCAGCTGATTGGACATCACTGCAGTGAAGACACATAACACATTCAAGCTTTGTGATTCAAGTTAAACATTGGTGTTCATCGTAGGTCTGAACAACAAAAGGACCACAAACAAGCTGCATCATTCATTAGAAAGATGATTCTTTTCATGATCTTTTTTTTCCCCAACATTAACTTTTATTCTGAATACAGTTAAATTCAGAGAGAGGAAGAGAAACCCCATCAAAAGTCTTGATCCAGCTGTGATCAGCCGCTGCAGTCATCAGAAACAGACGTCGCTTCATGTGACACTTCAGAAAGAAAAGAAACATCCCATTTCTCTAAAAACACACTTCCTCATTTCTTCTCTCCTCGCATGGTTTCCCTGTGTCTGTCCATGCATCCCTGGTGGGAGGGTGAATCCAATTCAAGAGACTTGGGATGCACCCCAAGTGTCCCAGTGAGGCATGACAGTGTGACAGCGAGCCAGAGTGAACAACACCAGGACCTTTGAACTGATGCAGCTACATGGAATTGAGCCATTTTTGATTTGATTATTTACACCTTCACATATCAAAATGTGTGTGTGTGCATGTGTGTGTGCGCTCCATGTGAAACATGTACATGTCCCCTGCCGACTGACTGACATACACCAGCACTGAACTAAGTCGTGCATACACTGTCCCTAACATGTTCATAGATAGACATTTTATCTTTAGTAACTTTAGCTGAAGAATGTTTCTGAAAAATTACAAATTTTATAGCAATAAAAAAAATGAACATTATGTGTTTAATGATTCAAAAATTCACTTTGAGCAGTCAGTAGTATGCTAATGCAGGTCTGGTTCTCCCTCCACAGACAATGAGACTGCAGTGTACACACTTATGCCAATGGTCATGGCTGACCAGCACAGGTGAGCATCAAACCAGGCTGTGTTTGTGATGTCACGCTGATCACAGTCCTTGAGATTAAACGCCTGCTGTGTCATGTTTTGCCAGTCGTAACACGTCTCATTGAGTTTTCTCTTTTTCGCACAGCAGTTTTTGCTGATAAAACGCTGCTTTTGTCTCCAGAAGAAATGTCATATTTGTTCTATCCTGTCTTTTAAAGGTCAGTGTCAGAGTTGCTCCTCAACTCCAAATTCGATGTGAACTACGCCTTTGGACGTGTAAAGAGAAGTCTGCTGCACATTGCTGCCAAGTAAGATACAGTTCTTATGAATGAGTAAAGACCTCTGAAACCTCCTCCTGTCCAGCATATTTTAAAAACGTGATCAGGATCAGGTTACATTCTGTTACTGAAGACATAGTTTAATGACTTGATTGTGATGATGTACCATGGGATCATGGGAGTTGTCTTCATTTTCAAATAACCATCTGATGTGGCTCAGATAGAAATTGTTCATGGACGAGGGAATGTGTTCAAGGTTTGGTCACTTCCCTCCTTCCTCACTCTGATGTTTTTGGATAGAGTTTCCATACATGCTGAGCACTTGTTTTCCTTCACTCTGCCGTTCAATTCATTCTAAACCATCTCAGTTGGATTTATGTCAGGTGATTGCAGAGGCCAGGTCATATGACACAACACTCCATCACTCTCCTTCATGGTCAAACAGTCCTTACATAGTCTGGAGGTGTGCTCGGGTCATTGTCCTATTAAAAACAAATGATGGACCCACTAAGCTCAGACCAGATGAGATGGCATGTGGCTGCAGAATGCTGTGGTTAGGTGTGCTTAAAATTTGAATAAACTGTTGGCGTTTTAATCTCAAATTTGACTCTTTAGACCAAAGTCCAGATTTCCGTCTGGTACTTGAACTCTGTGAAGCAGTTATGAGGTGCTGTTAATTGTTGGTTTCTGAGGCTGGTAGCTGTATTGAACTTCTCCTCTGCAGCAGAGCTAACGCTTGGTCTTCCTTTCAAATATTGTGGACTGACTGACCTTCATGTCTTAAAGTGATGATGGACTGTTGTTTCTTTACTTAGTTGATCAGTTCTTGTCATAATATGGATTACTACAGAAGTTGGATAGAGATATTTACTGTATGACAACACTACCCCTGAACAACACAACTGATGGTCTCAGACTTATTAAGAGAGTAAGAGAAGTCCACTAATTAACTTTGACAAGGCACACCACTTAACTGAAAAGCTTTCCAGGTGATGACCTAAACTGTTCTCTTTACCACATAATTCCATGTGTGTTATTTAATAGTTTTGATGTCTTCAGTATACAAGTACATTTAATCTCCAGTCAATCTACATTGACACATTATTCATGTTTGCCCATATTGAAAAAACATTTTTTTTTAAATGTGGGTCTATATTTTGGGTAAGCCCTCTCAGTGGTTCTAATGAAAACTGTCTCCAGTGAGGTCTGTGGATTGTCCAAAGTAAAAGGGAAAAGACATACTGACACACTGCTGAATTATTTTAATATCCTTTTTCAGGATAGACACCACTAGAAGGAAGTCAGGAAGTAAACATGTGGTCGACATGTCTACCTTTTGGTTTTATGAAACTCTTTTATTCAACATGACAAATGAAACACTGTTACTGACAACACTGATCTGTCACACAGTGAGCACAGGTGATTTTTGTGTACATGTTGTATACAGTTGACACTAAGTTGCTCATGTGTTCTCTCTGTACAGCTGTGGGTCTGTGGAGTGTCTGGTTCTGCTGCTGAAGAGAGGAGCCAACCCAAACTACCAGGACATCTCAGGCTGTACTCCTCTGCACCTCGCTGCTAGGAACGGGTACGAGCATCTGATCTCTGATCTATGTTTCAGGTTTAATTCGGATTCTTGTGTCAAGTGAGTTCACATTACAGATCCAGATTGTCATTTGGACCTATGAGATAGTCCTGGCTGTGAAGTGGCATGTATCAGAGTGACTATGTGTGTGTGATACTAACACTTTACTGTCTTACTGTCTTACTTTTCTGTTGTGTCAGACAAAAAAAGTGTATGGGCAGACTATTGGAATATAATGCTGATGTCAACATCTGCAACAATGAGGGACTGACTGCTGTGAGTAGAATGTATTCCTCTGGCTGTGGTTCATGTAGCAATGTCTTAAAATCATTTAATCAAATGAGTTCATTAATTCTGCATTGTAGTCAGGATAATGAGCATCCATGTAATCTTCTGCTGCAGATTCATTGGTTGGCAGTGAACGGGCGGACTGAGCTCCTCCATGATCTGGTTCAACATGTGTCCAACGTGGATGTGGAGGATGCAATGGGGCAGACAGCTCTACATGTAGCCTGTCAGAACGGACACAAGACTGTGAGTACATTTGGAAGTTTTATTCTAATTGAAAAAAATGATGCATGTATTTAGTCAGGCTACTTGGTAGGGACTCAGACTTTGGTAACAGATGTCGGTCTTCAGTTTGACCAATCCTTTGTCTCTCGTGACTGTGGTCCTGGCTGGGTTTGAGGGCAGTAAATGGCCTCATGTTGGTCCTTTAATTGACAACAGCTATGCTCATTACTGTACTGTAATAGATCTTTCACAACTAAAAAGCCAATAAGAGTAATTTGTAAAAACATCTGTTCAACAGGCAGAAATCTGCAAAAAAAAAAAGCTCTTTTCACTCGTTAATATCTGCAGACTCCTCTCCACCTATGTTTTAGCCAGAGTGTGCTCCTTAATTTAACTGTTGCTAATTAAACAATATGAACCGTGAACTGTGAATATATGAATAAAAATATGAATATATGAACTGTACCAGTAGTACCCAGAACTAAATCCAGTACTGCCGTGTTTCCACTGCATGGTACAACTCTCTCTTTTTTGTTAAAAGTTGTGGATACTGCTACTTTTCTGGTACTTGAATATTTTTAACTCTGCTCCAAATTTCTTTACTCCTTGGGGAAAAAAAAGTTTGTGTTAAGCCTTGTACCAGCCATAGCAACTGAGTGTGACTGCAGCAGATTGGAAGAGCTGTACGGTAGCTGCATTATAGAAACAGAAGTCCATTTACTGTTTGAGCATGATGATTCTATCACATATGACACATCCGCAATACTTAACCACAGGATCCAAAATTAGCATCACTCGCAAAATCTGCTTAAAAATCTACTCGGCTGCCATTGGTGGGTTGCAGACAGATTGTACTGACTGTACTGTCATCACTACAACACGTTAGCACATTTTGTTTTGCACTGATACTCCACACTGGTGGCAGCATGCAGTGTATGATTGTCATTAATTGTTTAGCAAACATTGTGTAAACATTGTGCAGTTGTGCTGCAGATATCTGATCAACCCTAATGATTCTGCTCGCTGTCATGCATCATGCATTGTAATTTGATCTTGCACGTTCATACTTCTGAGAGCGCAGAGCAGGCTGAAGGACAGAAAACTCTGCAGGACAGATTCATAGAACATCGGAATGATTTGACAAATGACGGTCTAATTTAAATGAGTTTCCTCAAAAAGAGCATCTATGTCGTATTTTAGGCTTACTCCATTAAACCATCAAACCATTAGATCTTAAATTTTCAACCTCTTCAACTAATTCACCCTTAATCTTGGTGAGGGGAACAATTGTTCTTTTCAAGTTAATTAGTGGAATTTCTTGCCTTTTTAATAAGTTTTGAGACCAGATCAGTTCATCATTGTTCATAGGTAGTTTTGTTATACAGTGAATGTCTCTCTCCAACTCCATATTATGACAAGAACTGCTCAACTAAGTAACGAGAAACAACAGTCCACCATCACTTTAAGACATGAAGGTCAGTCAATACAGAACGTTTGAAGAACTTTGAATGTGTCTTTGCAAAAACCATCAAACATTATGATGTTTGAGTTCAAGTAGCAGACACATCTCAACAAGAAACACAAGAAATGGACGTTCTTGAGATTTTTGGTTCCAACCCTATGCTGTGTGAGATGCAGAGAAGGTGAACAGATGGTTTTAGATGTATGATTCCCTCTGTGAAGCATGGAGGAGGAGGTGTGATGGTGTGGGGGTGCTTTGCTGATGACACTGTACATGGCTGCCATAGTGTTCTTCAAGCGATATGCCATCCCATCTGGTTCAAGCTAGGTGGGACATTCACTTGTTTTTTTAACAGGATAATGACCCAAAACACACTTCATGCTATGTAAGGTCTATTTGACCTAGAAGGAGAGTGATGGAGCGTTGTGTCACATGACCTGACCTTAACCCAATTGAGATGGTTTGGGATGAGTTGGATTATAGCATAAAGGTAAACTGCTCAGCCACAGCTCTATTGAACCATCAATTCCTTTAGGTCTAAGTAGTAATGACTTCATGGGCTTCTTTAATGATAAAATTATAACTATTAGAGACAAAATCCATCACCTCTTGGCCTCAACAGGCACTGATCTGCTTTCTAATACAGCAACTTTGGAAACAGCTGTAAAACCTGATATATATTTAGACTGTTTTTCTCCCATCAACCTTCATCAAATAACTTTAATAATTTCTTTATCTAAGCTGTCAACCTGTCTCTTAGAGCCCATCCCAACCAGGCTGCTCAAGGATGTTTTACCTCTAGTTAGTCCTTCTTTATTGAATATCATTAATCTGTCTTTATTATCGGGATATGTACCACAGTCCTTTAAAGCAGCTGTAATTAAACCTCTTCTTAAAAAGCCCACTCTAGATCCAGAGGTTTTAGCCAATTACAGACCGATATCAAACCTTCCCTTTCTCTCTAAGATACTTGAGAAAGCTGTAGCTAATCAGCTGTGTGACTTTCTCCATAAGAACAGTTTATTTGAGGATTTTAAGTCAGGATTTAGAGTGCATCATAGCACAGAGACCGCACTAGTCAAAGTTACAAATGACCTCCTAATGGCATCAGACAAAGGACTCATCTCTGTACTTGTCCTGTTAGATCTTAGTGCCGCATTTGACACCATTGACTATCAAATTCTTTTACAGAGACTGGAACATCAAATTGGCATCAAAGGAACTGCCCTAAGATGCTTTAAGTCGTATTTCTTAGATCGATCTCAGTTTGTTCACGTCAATGATGAATCCTCCATGCACACCAAAGTTCGTCACGGAGTCCCACAAGGTTCTGTGTTAGGACCACTTCTATCCAGTTTATATATGCTTCCTTTAGGGAACATTATTAGGAATCAATCCCCCATTAATTTTCATTGTTATGCTGACGACATCCAATTATATTTATCGATCAAGCCTGATGAACCAATCAGTTAACTAAACTCCAAGCATGCCTTAAGGATAAAAAAAGTTGGATGACCCACAATTTTCTGATGTTAAATTCAGACAAAACTGAAGTTCTTGTAATTGGACCCAAACACCTCAGAAACTCTCTTTCTAGAGACTTAGTTACTTTAGACGGGATCACCCTGGCCTCCAGCTCCACCGTAAAGAATCTTGGAGTTGTTTTTGATCAGGATTTGTCCTTTAACATCCACATAAACCAAATTTTGAGGACTGCATTCTTCCACTTACGTAACATCGCCAAAATCAGACACATCGTGTCTCAAGCGGATGCAGAAAAACTAGTCCACGCATTTGTTACTTCTAGGCTGGACTATTGTAACTCTTTGTTATCAGGTTGCTCCAATAAGTCTCTTAGGACTTTGCAGTTAATTCAGAATGCTGCTGCACGTGTTCTGACAGGAACCAAGATCAGAGATCACATCTCTCCCATTTTGGCTTCTTTGCATTGGCTACCTGTTAAATCTAGAATAGAATTTAAAATTCTTCTCCTTACTTACAAAGCTCTTCATGGTCAGGCACCATCATATCTAAAAGAGCTCATAGTACCTTACTACCCCTCTAGAACACTGCGCTCTCAGAATGCTGGGTTCCTTGTGGTTCCTATAGTTTCCAAAAGTAGATTGGGAGCCAGAGCTTTCAGCTATCAGGCTCCTCTTCTGTGGAACAAACTACCATTCCGGGTTCGGGAGGCAGACACGGTCAACACCTTTAAGAGTAGACTTAAGACTTTCCTTTTTGATAAAGCTTATAGTTAGGGCTGGCTCAGGTAATTCCTTAGTTATGCTGCCCTAGGACTAGACTGCCGGGGGACTCTCCCTACCTCCCCTCTCTCTCTGTCTCTGTCTCTGTCTGTCTCTCAAGTTTTTCCTCACTCGAACCGAGGGTCTAAGGACAGAGGGTGTCACTCCCTGTACAGATTGTAAAGCCCTCCGAGACAAATGTACTTTGTGACTTTGGGCTATACAAATAAAATTTGATTTGATATGATATATGGGAACTCCTTTAAAATCATTCAAGGTGACGACCTCATGAAGCTGATTGAGAAAATGTCAAGAGTGTTCAAAGCTGTCATTCAAGCAAAATAATCTAAAATATAACACATGTTTTGTTTTCACATCCTCCATGTGTGTCATTTCACAGTTTTGATAAAAACACATTGCATCCAATCCTTTGACTTTTACGTCACACTATCATCATGATGCAGCCATGCGGCTGAGTTACCTACTGTGCCCGTAGTGTTAGCCAGCCACAGCACTGGGAACACCCTCCTTCACTGCTTTTTTTAAGTATTGTTGATTGTTGACATTGTTATTTAAAAAAAATGTTTTGATATCCAGTCAGTGAAGTGTGTGTGTGTGTGTGTGTGTGTGTGTGTTTCTGCTCAGACGGTGTTGTGTCTTCTGGACAGTGGAGCTGACATCAACCGGCCAAACGTCTCTGGAGCTACGCCTCTTTACTTTGCCTGCAGGTGGTGTTATCAGACATGTCACCGTCATGTTGGTGATTCATAGTGTGCTCTCACCTCCATTCTCTTACACTTCCTGTATCTGTTCAACCTAGCCACAGCGGTTAATCTGACAAGTCTGTGCTGTGTTCTGTCACCATGTTTACATTCAGAGCTCTAGACGTCTCTCCTTTTTTCTAATTGTAATAGCTGTATTGAAAGTTTGTCCTTTGTTGTTCTGTAGCCATGGCCAAAGAGACACAGCTCAGATCCTGCTGTCTCGGGGCTCCAAATACCTACCTGACAAGAATGGAGTCACTCCTCTGGATCTCTGTGTGCAGGTCACTTTAATTCCTTTTACCACCTGAGGTGTAAGAGCCCATATTGTTGCGTTGCTCAGTTTATGTTGATCTTCTGTGGCACTGTTCCTCTTGTGTGTGTTTTCAGGGTGGATATGGAGAAACCTGTGAGATCCTCATCCAGCATCACGGCAGACTGTTCCAGACCCTCATCCAGATGACACAGAATGACGACATTAAAGAGAGCATGGTATGACCACTTTCTCTGTACATTCATTAATCAGCCCTGTGTGTACACGTGTCCTGATGTCCTGTGTGTGTGTGTGTGTGTGTGTAGCTCAGGCAGGTTCTGGAGCATGTCTCTCAGCAGAGTGACAGTCATTACCAGAGGATCTTGACCAGCCTTGCTGAAGTGGCTACTACCAACGGACACAAGCTTCTCAGGTACAGGATTTCATTTTGAATTGACATATTTACTGTCTTGTTAAATATTGCATGTATATAGATGTTGTAATGGAGCCATTATTGTACATAATATTTGCATTTCTTTAGATATTTCTTACAAGTTGTCTTGATCTTTGACAACAGTGTGACATTTAGAAAGATGAATGCCGAGCAAAAATAGAAGACCAAAGATGTTTAAAGATGTTCCTCCACTGACTACATGTTACAGTGTGATTGCTGAGTAATGATAAGATGTGCTCCATCCCTCTGTCCCTCCTTAGCCTGTCCAGCAGTTATGAAGCTCAGATGAAGAGTTTGCTGAGAATAGTTCGTATTTTCTGCCATGTGTTCCGCCTGGGGCCTTCATCGCCCAACAACGGCAACGACATGGGCTACAATGGCAACAAGACGGCTCGCAGCCAGGTCTTTAAGGTTAGTGGGAGGTGAATGCAGAGTGTGTATAGCTGCAAATACACAAAACACAACATTACAACATTACAGAAACACACTGAGAATACTGAAAATGGCAGCATGGAAGCACGCAGAGCCAAGAAAGTGATTATAATATGATTATTATGCAGGCTACAGGTAACCTCAGAGAATTCCCTTTTTGGCTATACCGTATTTCATGTCCAACCAAAAAGAGTCATCATTCTAATCTGGGGTTGGGATTGTTTGGTTGTTTGTTACATGAGAGGGTGTTCTTTAGTGTCATTAGTGGAACGACAGTGATGTGGTCTGTAAGCGTCGCTCAGATTTAGCTACTAAATCTGTGAACTTCACATCTGTTTTTAAGCTGATGGCTCCAGTAACTCCACAGCATTGTAAAGTCAAAATGTATTGACCAAAGAGCGATGTAATCATTCCATTTGTGTCAGCAACATGTTTTTATCTAATGAAATATTCGGCTTCAGTCCATATTAGTCGACCTTTAGTCCTTTTCTCTGCGTTCACTAAACCGCTTGATCTCTGACATGCTGCACACAAACCAGGTACACACCTGGATTAATAAGGCTAATAGCTGCATAAAATCCAGAATATTCATTAAAGAACTGTGACTTAATTTAAGTTGACTTCCAGTGGACTTATTCGTGTTTGTTTACATGTTCTATATTTTCAGGATGTGACAATGTGGAGATGGCGGGTGATATTTTTAGTGATGAGTCAGGTGTGCTGTCATGCTAATCCGAGCACATTCTAAATGTCTAGTTGACCAATCAGATTGCTCGGTCGGAACTTTGTGTTGTATAATTTTTATTAACGCCGTAAAATACCTTTAACCAACAGAAAGACACCTGTTAGACGCAGACCACAGAATGCAGCCTTTGGTTCAGTTTTCCCATCCATTCTATTGTTGATGAAAACTTGGTCAAATAAAACACAAACACAGCAACTCTTTGTTCCTTGATAGCAAGAGCTTAGTCAGGAAATATGTATTTTTTTTTAGTTTGGATGAAGTGAGCCATTAAATGCAAAGCGTTAAAGCCTTGAACAAAGCTTTGTAAAACCTGCAGAAGGCCTGAAGGTCAAAGTTTCTCTTCTCTTGCGATGTCTTCATGGATCTTCATGGTTTGCTCTGTGTCTCTGCAGCCATTGGAGCTGCTGTGGCACTCCCTCGATGAGTGGCTCGTGCTCATCTCCACCGAGCTGGACAGGAACAGGAACAACCCGTCGTCGCCGTCCTCCAGTAGCGAGATAGCCTCTCTGCTTCTCAAACAGCGGGAGGTCGAGCACTCCAGCTCCACACCAAAGCTCCCCTCCTTGCTGGACCCTCAGATTGTTATGGAAACTGAGGTGTACGCCGACGGGGAGGATGTTATCTCCATGACAGCCAATCGACTCAGCGCTGTGATCCAGGCCTTCTATATGTGCTGCTCCTGTCAGATGCCACAAGGGTCTGTAGTCAGTCTTCATCTGCCGAGTGTCATACAGAATCCCATCAACACACAAAGGCAGGTCATTTAACACAGAGAGCGTTAGCCATGATTTAAACAGTCCTAACTCATGATACTGCTAATACCAAAGGCACCGCTACAACAGTACTACTGCTGCAGCTAGCACTACAACTACAGCTGCAAGTACTATTACTGTTACTATTATTATTATTATTGTTACTGTTCTATTAATCGAAATTAATGGTTGCCAGGTTTTGAGAAATTGGCCTTTGGTTGCATCATCTGGACAGAGACAGCAAAATGTGCATCTCAAAATCAATCTGTGTAATATTTATTGCATTAATCGAAAATTCAAAATTTCTGTTACAGTCAGAAACGCTGCATGTGCGCTTGTGTTTACAGGCATCTGTTTCTGAGATGATGTTTGATTGTTTTGTGAAAATTTTTACTGAACGTACAAATTAATTTAGAAGAACCTGAACGAAAAATCAAAGAGGAACTCTGTGAGGTTGTGGTAGGCGTCTTTGAGCTGGACAGACAATGATACTGTAAAATCCTCACGTTTCTACTTTCCAACCCTCACCTCCGGTCATGAACTCTTGGTAGTGACGCAAAGAATTAGATCGCAGATACAAGCGGCCATAGTTTCTCAGAGAGAGAGAGACTACAATAAAACTTTCTCCTCGCAGTTTTATTCATGACTTAAAATGGCAACCATATTTTCAGTTTGGGCCAGCAAAGGCTGATTCCTGACTGCCAGCCTGATGCTAAAACATAGTGCCACTATTTCTCTCTGTCGATGTTTACTTTCCAAGAAGTTGAGAGCACTCCCACCGAACACCCACCCTGCCTCATCTACCTCCTGTTTGCTCCCACATTTATCTCTCTTTGCATTAACTAATCTCCAGGTCCATAATTATACGCAATTAGATCATTAAAGGTGCTTAATTAACAGCCAGTCAAGGTCTGTTATTGACGTGCCTGCTGAAATTAGCTGTCTTTCTTTCTGTTTCGGTTTCCTGTGCCTTTTCCATCAGCACTCCGGATACGTGATGTCTTCAGTTATAATCCAGCGTCATTTTCAGCGTGGAGGTTTTACCATTCCAGACGGAAGTGAGACAGTGTGACAGAAGATTGTTAAACAGATGCTTCTGCTGACATGTTGTTGCTGTCCGTCTCTTTCCCTCTTCACTCCCTCTTCCTCCTCTCTCTTTCCTCACTCAGAATGACGTCCCCTCGCTTCATTGAGTTTGTCTGCAAGCATGACGAGGTGCTCAAGTGTTTTGTAACCAGGTAAGTCAATGTGGCCTTCTGCCATACTTAAACCTCCTCACACAGCACAGAGAGACTGAGTATTGATCTAGAAACTTCTTTCCTCTTCATTTATCTCCACTCAGGTGTTCTCTCTCTCTCCTCTCTGTTCATCTCTCTGCCTCCCCTTTTTTTTTTTTTTTAGGAATCCAAAGATCATCTTCAACCACTTCCACTTCCTCCTGGAGTGTCCAGAGTTGATGTCACGCTTCATGCATATTATCAAGGGCCAGGTAAGACAAAAGGAATCATTAAAGTATTGCACAAGAAGTAACAATTGTATTTAGTCAGAAAGTTTATAAATCTGCTTCCACAATGACGCATGGAGATACACAGTACAGTCAGCAGACATATTTCTGTGGTGCCAAAATATTATAGATTTTAGATTATCTATGTCCAACAAGTAATTTGATTGGACAAGAGCCGTTCCATGAGTGCTGATATAGACAGCACTCAGACTTTAAACTACATGTATCACTCTGATTACGATTATTACATTAATGTTCATCATCCTTCTTAGATTGTAACAAAGATGAACCTATTTCTACAGGAAGTAGAACATTTCCTGCATATTGCTGCTAGAAACTGAACATGATCAGCTGATAATAAACCTGATCAGCCACCGCCAGTAATCAATGCACAACCATTAACAAACCAATAACTAACAGTCAACGTCAGACAAGCCTATCACATGTAACATTTAGCTAGTGTTTGTAAACTGAAGCTCCCTGTGCTGTCCATGGAAAATATGACACCAAACTCCCCTTTAGAAATCTGACACTTGAACATGTCTGTAAAAACACATCACTCAAGATGACACCAGATAAAGGACGTCATATGTTCACAGTCATCTTGTTAATTCAACTTTACTCTCTCATGTGATATTGCTTTATTATAGTATTATCTAAAATCTCAAGTATTGAAATCTGTAACAGTTTCTTTACTGTGAGTTCTGTGATGAGCTGATGATTGGCTGAAGTCTATCAGGAGCGTCACTCTGCTAATGATGACTCAGTGGTACAGCTCAAGTCAAAGTGGGAGTGTTATGAGTCCGTATGTGTCTCAGATCACAGAGTGTCAGCTGTGAGATTTATTATCTCCCAAAATGAATTTCATCCATCACATTTCTCCCATCAGCCCTTGCTGTTTGAGTTGTCTCTCTTTAAGCAAACTGCACCGTGGGACCAAAAGTATTTTCTACATTGGCGACAAGTAGCACAAGTACCTTTTTGTGTCTTCAGGGACTTTATGGAAAGTGACTTTGAAAGTCCCCGTCTTCACTTCAGGATCATTTAACAGTGTTACAACCACGGCGATAACACTTGTCTTAAGTTCCATTTATACAGCTTCATAAATTTTAAGTGCTGCTCCGAGTTGTGTGCTGTTCACTCACTCTTCAGTATTCATATTTGAGCTGCGGCGTTCAAGCCTCGTTACCCATGGATTATGGCTCGCCTGGGAGTAGGCCCTTGTTTTAATTACAGACTTTAACCTGTGAATTTGATTTCATCTCCTGATTCCTCTCTCGGTACGCCCTGTAGCCCCAGGGGGAAAACCTTTCTTTCTCTTCCACGCTCATCCTCCACTCTGCCTCCAATGCTTAGAGAACAAAGGCATATATTATGCAAATAGACCCCAGCCTCATCTCTGTATTACAGCCGAGTATTTTAGCACTGAAAGCTCTCCGAGCTGTCAGTTGAGACTGAAAAATCCACAGTCTGAGAGTTAAAAGCACAGCGAAGTGGTAATTAGTTTAGGAAAGTGCTGTGCAGTGTGGGATGAAGTCTCGTTTTCCCCCCTCAGCCCTTCAAGGATCGTTGTGAGTGGTTCTACGAGCATCTGCTGGCCGGCCAGCCAGACTCAGACATGGTTCATCGTCCGGTCAACGAGAACGACATCCTGCTCATCCACAGAGGTACAAACTGTGCTCGTACACTTCCACTGTGGACATCAAGCCAAAATCCACTCGCAGACGTAATTTACACTCCAGTGTAATGTTGCCTGGCTTATTGGCATATGCACACAGAATGAGTCTCTGAAGGTGAATATGTGCCAGTTGTTGGTAGAGTGTGAACACTTAGTCTTATTTTAGGAGGACGTTAATGTCAGCGTGCACATTTCTTTTATTTTAGACACTGCTTTTAAAAAGTGTTCCTTTTGTGTGTGTTTGCATGATTTGAGGTCTACTGGTGTGAGTTTGAAGGCATATAATACCATGAGACGTCTCATAATAAATGATAAATGTACACGGAGGCAGTCTTTTGTAGAGTAATCTACCAGGAATGTTCACTTAAATGCTGGCAAGCGTAGTGCACCGTTACTTATCGCTGCTGAGCCAAAACGCTGATCTGCAGAGATGGAAATGAATGAGAGGGCAGCATTTGTTATGCACTGCTAATGACTGTCTGAACCACTGGCTCCCTACTTTGGAGGTCTAACCCTCACTAGAGGTCACCAAAGCTTTACAGGGAGCTTGAAGGCCTTTAAGGGCAGTAAGAAAATATTTATAGTAGACCAATAACTCAGCTTTTCATTCATTTCTGTGAGGAAAACAAATTTAAATTATTTTTAAGGTTTGGTTATTATTCAAGATATATTAGATATATTTCACTAAACAGCCTTCTATTAGAAAAGTATACAGTTAAACAAGCATGGTGCTAACAGAAGAATAAGAAGAAAACACTATTTGTCAAAAAAAAAGCCCTTTAGCCCATATTTAGTAAAAAACAGATATGCTGACATAAAGGCAAAAAAAGTTTCTAAACATCTCAGAAAAACTTTCTGATGAAATGATCAGCTCAAAGTTCATCCAAATTGCTTGTGCGACACAAACGTCCTGTTCTCATTGCAGTGTCACTTGTTCTGTTATTGTTACACATTGAATATAATGTGAAATATCCATAAATCATGTCACGTGTTGAGTTTGCTCGATGATAGGAAAGGTTGGGATCAGTGGTCTAAACATGCTGAAAGCCTTCATCAGCAAACACACATTCAGCAGCTGCTAACAATGCAACCCATTGCTGTGTGTTTCTGAAAATACACACAAGCATCACATCCAGGAAGTCATCACCTGACGAACAGTGCGGACTGTTAAATACTGAGGCAGTTACAGAACGTGAACACATTGGAACACTGTTATTATTATAGATGCTGAAAAGGTTCTGAGTATAAATAAGATATGAAATGTCTTTCAAAGGATCACGATTGTAACTTAATGCGTTCCAGTCGAAGTCAGAGGTTAGAGGTCAGAATCTCCCATCTGAAATATCAAACCTGTTAAGCGCACATAAACAAGAAACATGGCCGACTGTGACAAACTGATGTTTCGTTGTACACTCGATGAACTCTCAGCAGCACATCCTTAATAAATCAACAAAACACAGGTGACAGACGCCATACTGCATTTTATTTTCATACATATCTAAATATTCCATTCACCAGCCTGGTTCAAACTGTAGTCCACATACATCCAATCCACCGCTGCTGATGATCAATATGTACAAGAGAAGTGTGCATGGCGACAGGCACCTGCTTCTTCATGCAGTTGGAAAGAAGGATGTGTACATTGACTTTGAGCAGTGTTTCAGTGTACTTTTTCTCAAAGGAAAGTTTCAGGTTGTCTGTGGAACGTAGCATGAAACCATTCATCATACACATTCAAGATAAATCTAGAACTCCTGTGAGATATAAAAAGTATAGCGATCAAGAAATACTATACAACTCTTTTAGAGCATCAGGTGAAAAAACTGTAAACTTGAAAAATGAGTTTGTCTCACAAATGACTTCCATCCACTGCAGGTGTGTTTGTATTGATCCATCTAGAAGAGTAAAGATGCTACTAAGTGATAGTGTGTGGATGTATGCCAACAAGCACAGTGACAATAAATTGGCAGCACATACAGCATACTAATTGTTTTTTCTTTGTCACAAACAGACTCCATATTCAGGAGTAGCTGTGAGATGGTATCAAAGTCCACCAATGAGAAACTTAAACAGGGCATCGCTGTTCGTTTCCATGGCGAGGAGGGGATGGTGGGTTTGTAAACTCATATGACTGCACGAGTTCTCCATTGGCTGTCCTCGTCTGTCAGCTGATAGCCTCATATAATCCAAAGCAGTGAGGGGTGTCATGGTCTGTGTTTCCTGTGTTTCAGGGTCAGGGTGTGGTTCGAGAGTGGTTCGACATTCTGTCCAATGAGATCATCAACCCAGACTATGCTCTGTTCACTCAGTCAGCTGATGGTACGTGGCATCTGAAGTCCCTCCTCTGATAACTTTCAGGTGACAAGCAGAACTTCATCATGTTGATGAATGATGGTGTGTGTGTGTGTGTGTGATCTACAGGTACCACATTTCAGCCCAACAGTAACTCCTCAGTGAACCCGGACCACCTGAACTACTTCCGGTTCGCAGGTCATATCCTGGGTCTGGCTCTGTACCATCGACAGCTGGTCAACATCTACTTCACCCGCTCCTTCTACAAACACATACTGGGTAAAAGAATATGTGGAGATCAGGCTCAGACCAGTGTGTGTGTGTGTGTTTGTGTGGTTTAATGCATTTGCTTAGGAATCACACACTCTTGGACTCAGACTGACTGTGTGATCAGTGAAAATGACTGTTTGCCTGTTGATCATGTCTCACAATCACAAAGTGAGTGCAGTGCACACAGAAATGGCCTGTAGCTAATTCAGCACCACATTACTAAAACATCAGCATGGAACACTCTCCTCTGTTCATCCATAGACAGATATTTAAACCTTTCTGTATTTTCATGAAAACCAGAACCAGAACCAGAACTGTGTGCTGGCATGTGGGCATACAGAATGTTCCCAGTTCAATTCAATTCAGTTTAAATGTCACATGTAGTCATAGCGTTACAGTGACATGTAGTCAGAACTTTGTTGTCTGTCTCATGATTTTATTCTAAATAAAGGAATAAACAAACAGAAAAATAGAATAGTATAGATAGTATAAAACCACTGACTTAACAAAGACATGTCAGTTCTGAGACTGAACAAATATTCTAAATATTAGTTTTTGATGTCACGCCTAGTTTAGACGTGTAAGGAATCAGTCCATGTTCAAAGTTTCATTTCAATTTTCAAGTATCAGATTTTTGTTGGTCACACATGATGCTAATCTGACATGATTCTGATAATGCTTTGATCATATTCCAGACAAGTATTAGTTTTTTCATTAGTATTATTTGTTTTCTATAACTTAAATGTTGATGGTTATAGATAGGGATGCACCGATTGTGAAATTCTGGGCGATACCGATGTTTTTTTTTTGTTATTTATTCCTCTGTGCCACGGAAACATTACTGAACTGTCTTAAAAGTCTTTCAGCTCTTCATCATACTATCCTTGAATGAGCACAAATTCAATCAGACAAATTTATGAAACAAAAACAACCTTTAATGTCTTTTTTTTACATTTAATATAACCTTAATTCACATGACAAGTTCTTTTCTGAAAAATACCTTTCAAACCCCTCTTAGATTGGTGTATAGCTAACTAATCAATGAAAAGATTTTTTCAGTACTTACATTGCCCAACAAAATGATTTGAGTGGTTTCAGCCTGATAAACAAAAGCTTACTCAATGAGAAGGTTTACATTCAAACTACATGTCTCTCAGTCCGTGACTTTTCCTAAATATATGTGTTTGATGGCTTCTAAAGCTTACAACGTATTCAAATGAAACAAACTTGATTTCTGAGCATTTATACCTCGGACGCCAATCTGCATATAAACGACAGTTATAGACCACCGTGTCCAGCTGTGGTCACAGCAATTATTACAATGTTTCATTTCATTTTCTCACTTGTAATGTTTTCAGACTATCACATTTATTTTTAGCGGTATATGTGAATTGGGAGCGAGCGAGAACGAGAGGAGACACCGGGCGTGTACGGGCATAAACTGAAACGGGCCGGTTAGAAATGAAAAGAGGAAAATCACAGAATATAGGATATGTCCAGGACACTCAGGACGTGAGTGAGGGAGGATCGGATGGTGGTTCAGGTAGCGATGAGGAAACTGTCACTGTAAGCTGCACATCTGTCAGCTGCACACCTGTAAGCAGCTGTGCTCCATGCAGACATTTCTCAGACTTTATTTTGTAGGCTAAGGGCGGGCGGGGCGGCGTGGTGAGCTGAAGGTAGTGGGAGTGTCTGTTGGCACGTTAGCCAGAGCTGTAGTGGGTGTGTGAGTGAGTGAGTGAGACTGCTGCCTGCTGAACAGAGGGTCACAGGAAGAAGGATCTGAAGTGCCCGTGTTTTGGCTACAAAACCCGCCATATAATCATCGGCCACTGCCATCGGTGAATGTCATCTTTATTTGCCGATGGCCGATGGCAGTTAAGGAGGCGAATATCGGCCGATACCGATGTTCAGCCGATGCATCGGTGCATCCCTAGTTATAGATATTGAATTTCTTTTAAACAGTTGCTGCGTGGAGAATTCTTCTTATGTGAAGAAAAATCTGTGAAATCAGCTTTGTTACATATTAAAAATCTATCTGTAACATTTTGCTGATATTTTTAGAGCATTATGTATCTGACTTCCATTATGTTACATAGTGTCATGGATCCAGTGCACATAACTCTGCATGTGTGTGTCTGTCAGGGATCCCTGTGAACTATCAGGACGTGTCGTCCATTGATCCAGAGTACGCCAAGAACCTGCAGTGGATCCTGGACAACGACATCAGTGATCTGGGTCTGGAGCTCACCTTCTCTGTAGAGACGGACGTTTTCGGCGCAATGGAGGAAGTGCCGCTCAAACCTGGAGGTACCAGCATCCTGGTCACCCAGGACAACAAGGTCAGTCAGTGTGAACACAGTGAGCGAGTGCGTGATGTCACCCATTGTCGACATAACGCAAGAAATAGTTTGTTCGGTGAAATTTCATTTTACATATTAGAATATATTGTTTATAACATAACTGTTATATTTATAGTATTGTGACATTTAAGCCATATAATCCAACTCGAACTCGAATCATCAGAAAACTTCCTGAACCATTTTCTTTCCCACAAAGCGCTCAAACTGGATCTGTTAAATGTCTGATGTTCTCATTGGACATCGACTGGAGTATTTTTGTGGTGTCACGATGCAGCAGTGTGGCTGAAGGTGGCGTTAATGACCGGCCTTAGCTCCCCTCCAGTACATTCGTCCATAGTTGGTCTCCTATGAGCGATGGATCTCTTTTCTCTCAGCTTATCGCCCGAAGACTCCTCATTAGAGAGTGCAGTACCACAGTGTGCCTGCAGATGGCACTGACAGTGCAGCAGTCCAACAGGAGCACAAAGAATAATGAGTTCCATCAGTGTTTGTGGAGGACTTTAGTGTGTGTGTGTGTCTGTGTGTGTGTGTGTGTGTGTGTGTGTGTGTGTCTGTGTGTGTGTGTGTGTCTCTCAGGCCGAGTATGTCCAGCTGGTGACGGAGCTGAGGATGACACGAGCCATCCAGCCTCAGATAAACGCTTTCCTGCAAGGATTCCACACCTTCATCCCCGCCTCGCTCATCCAGCTTTTCGATGAATACGAATTGGTCAGTCATCCTCCTCTGAGCTCCCCGCCCTTTCCTCCTCCATTGTCTTTTACAGTTGGTATTCTCCTTGTTCCCCTCTGCCTGTGTGCTGCCCGCCTGCTCAGCTCCGATGCAGGGATTGATTAGCCAGATTTGGGTGGGTGTGTGTTTGGATAGGAGGATACTGGGGTCACCTTGAAGCCCCTCCCTCTTCTCCAACTCCATTAGAGGGTGTTTTTGTGTGTGTGTGTGTTTATCGGCAGACTTCATGTCCTCAGTGTTGGGAGGATCGATAGTGCAGCATGATGATTATCCCTCCCTGGATTTGTTGGACATGCCTCGGTCATGCTGTCATTGCAGGAAAACTGGAATGTGATCAGCTGTTTCACTGATCAGCCTTTGTCAGCAGCGTGAATGTTTGTAGCGTTTGTAGCTCAATCCTACACACACCCATCTGCTGGGTATAGAATTCAAGTTGCATGGTGTTCATCACATCAGAGCCGGACAGTGTTGGTTGATTAACCCAAATTTTAACATGCATTTTACTGCTGTGTGTGTGTGTGTGTGTGTGTGTGTAGGAGCTCCTGCTGTCAGGGATGCCAGAGATCGATGTGCAGGATTGGTGCAGGAACACAGAGTACACCAGTGGCTACGACCCTCAGGAGCCCGTCATCCAGGTGGATCCTTTAAAACCTAAAACTATTATGTTTGACTCGAGTTCAGGGTCATCGATCAGGTTGTCCAGGCCGCAGACACAGGTTGTTATCTTTGTTATCTTATCACATTTATGGATTAGAGCAAAAAGAACTCAAGGAAAGCAACATTTACTAAGTGATACAAGAGAAAGACTCCTTTCATCGATGGTAACTGTTTGAAATGTCAGGCTATAAAGAACAGTCGACTGAGAGAGAGCAGAAATAAGTCATGGATGTAGTGTGTCATCAAAGTTGACGTGTCCTTGATCTTTACCACTGCATGTGACATTTACACAAATCTTTTATTCATCAAGCTTTGTTCGTTTTGAAAGTTGTAAATTCTCAAATGTGCCATAACCTCGATAAAACCCAGGAAGGATTCATCATCATTCTGTGACCAGTAACGTTCTGGGTTGTCTGATTCTCTTTCTGTCCGTCTCGTGTGTCTGCAGTGGTTCTGGGAGGTGGTGACGGGCCTGACCCAGGAGGAACGGGTTCTTCTGCTTCAGTTTGTCACCGGAAGGTTTGTCTGCTGGATTTCTGCTTTGGTTCTCCACACAGAAACGTGTCATATGTATTCTGTAGTGAAGGATCCTTCTCTATCAGTTCCAGGGTTCCTCATGGCGGCTTCGCCTACTTGATGGGTGGCAGCGGTTTACAGAAGTTCACTGTTGCTGCAGTGCCATACACCTCCAACCTACTGCCTACCTCCAGTACCTGGTACTTGAGTCCTTTTCTAATTGATTGTTCTGTTGTCTTTGACCTGTCATGTCTTGGTCTCGTGTCTCAGTGTGGCTTTTTATTTCTATTTTTCCTGCCCACCCTGCTTTGCCACTCTGGCAGCACACTAGTTTACACTTGCAGTTCATGATTTGAAAGTGTCTCCATTTTCTTCAGAACTGTTCTGAAATTAAATTTCCTTGACTCTCGGACATACTAAGAAACTATGAGCTGTGAAATAAAGTGTTGCCTCAGACTCACACGTACTTCCTGTTGTGTTGGCGGGATGTAGTGTAATGATCCCTGTCTTTAAGGAGTGAATAAACCGAGCCAGTTCAAGTGAGTCTGACAGTAGTGGTGAGCACTAGAGGGCAGTGTGTCTCTTCTGACACACTGACAGCTCAGTGTGAAAACAGGGAGAGGTCTCTGCATGGCCCAATGTGCAACAGGTCATTTATATTGCTGCAGGTTTTTGTTTTGGATCCGTCTGAGTCTCAGCACTCGTCATGACCACAGTGTTCCAGCGGGTTGACCATGTCCACCCCTCTGTTTTTTTTCTCCTCTCCACAGTATCAACATGCTGAAACTCCCGGAATACCCGAGCCAGGAGGTCCTGAGAGACCGGCTGCTGGTAGCGCTGCATTGTGGGAGCTACGGGTACACCATGGCATGAATCAATTCCTGCTGCTGTGAGGGTCTGCATACTCATGCAACACTCTGACCTCCTTCACAGACGCTCTTTTTGTAGTCAGACGCTGCTTTTGCTGGACAAAAAAAAAAAAAGGGAAACCCAGATTCTGAAGAGACACTACAGACTGAACGGAGAGCACAGACTCACTCATACCTGTGCCAGAACCTTTTTTATTCAAGCTGGTATCTGGTAATTTATGCAAATGATATCTTTAAATATGACTATTTTCATGCATACATTTATTTAAGAAACAGCATTTATACCATGAATTCTCTACTTAAAGGTCCAGTGTGTCAGATTTAGGGCGCTCTTTGTACAGAATATAATCTTCAGAACTCATACACTTTTCATCAGTGTATGATCACCTGAAAATAAGAATTTTTATGTTCTTTCATGTTTTTCATGGCCACCATAGTTTCCCCTACACAACTGGAAGTCGAGGCTGAGGTGAGGGGTATTCAATTGGTTGCAACCTTGAAACAAGTTGCCACTAAATCCTACAGACTGGTCCTTTAAAACACAGATTAATAATCACAATAAAAACATACTCATGCAAGCTTACTGAATGTCAAATATGGCTGGACGCAGTGATGAGATTCACGTCCATGTCTCAGCTTCACGGTGCATCAGGCCCAAATCTGAAAGAACACATGACTGTTCTCTGTTTCTGTGTCCATGTCACGGCTGGGTGTCACTACCTGTTGAAGTTTCCAGTGCCAACATGACACCTGATTATTGTGATACTTTGTTGCGCTGTGGAGAAACCAAAATCTCTTTTTGTTTGACAAAATAAGCCAAACTTCTCAGACACTCCAATGTTCCAAACAAATATGGCCAAATGTATGTGGACGGTCAGCATCAGATGTGAGGACCAGACCAGTAACTTCATGAGCACAAAATCGGCGGCTTCTAGTTCGATCAGTTGAAGTCCAGCAGTTTAAATATTTTGAGGTTAATTAAAACAAACAGCAGTGTACTGTTACAGTCTGAATATGTTTAACGTTGGCTGCTTTTAGATAAACAAAGATTGAATATTTCTTTATGTTTATTCCTGTGTGGGTCAAGAAGGGTGAAAGACTTTGATGTCAATAGATTTACAGTAAATAAATGTAAATGAAGAGTTACGTGAATAATAATGTGTTGACTAGTCAGACGTTCACAGAGGGAGTTGTCACTGCAGGACAATATAAAAAATAGATTTGGACCAAATAAATGCACATTAAGGCCAAGGAGAAACGTATTGTCTGTCAGACTGGGCTCATCCAGCTGTGATGGGATGTGTTGGACGTGCTGTACATCGTCTACACAGCTGCATGAACACCTCTCCACCCCTGTAGCATGAAACGCATGTGTCATGTGGTTTATTACGCAACATGCTTTGTCATTCTTGAAGTGAGTATCTTGCTCTTGTCTATATTCGTGTTTCATGGATGAATATCAGGCTTCAGTGATAGGCTTCTGTTTGTATTTGTTTCCACAGAGAACATGATCTCCATGTGACAGATGTTTGGCTCGCTGTGCCAAAAAAAACTGAAAGCTGGAATTCTTTTCAATGCATTCTTTTCTTTGTATTTTTGCTGACACAAGCATGCTGAATCTGTGTTTTTTATTTTAAGAGGTGGGGATCATGTCAGGAAGTCTCCCTTCTTTCCATTTGTAACGGGAGAGTACATATTGATTTCATATCTCATATCTATCAGTATTGTTTTGAGTGCCTCGCCTCAAATGCTTTTATAAACTGATGTCAATGTTTGTTGAGAGAGGAGCCTTTCTACATATTTCTGTAAACGTCTTCAGTATCAGATGATGTGCTTTACCATAAATATCTGTCGTGCGTTGAGATTTTATTCAATAAAACTTGTTTTGACAATCCAGGTGATTTTGGTAACGCTGCAGATGAAAACGTGTTTGTGCAAGGATGAAAATGGCTACAAGCAGCTGAAGTGCATGTGTGTGTGTGTGTGTGTGTGTGTGTGCGCTTGGGTAGACATATGTGGCGCAGCGTGAGCACTGTGTTGGGTCACCAGTTTAGAGCAGCAGGTCCACTGGTGCTAAATGGCCCCTAACCAACATTCAGTGAGTCCAGCATCTGCTGCAGCTCTGTGCTAACAGCACATTACACCGGCTGCAACCTCTGCCTCGCTCCTCACCCTGTTCCACTACGAGCCCGGCTTCTCCACAACACATCAACCACGAGCCTGATCAATGCCCGATAACACAAATGTCAATCCTGTACACTGAAGCACGGTTAAAAAGCTCTAGCACTAAATACTTCAAACACATGAATAAAGCACCTATGAAATAACTGAATGGACATTCCTGATTGAGTATGTGTGAACTAATCTAAATCTAATCTCATCAAGTGACTTGGACATTTGTGTAGTGGTGAGCAACAGGATTCAGAATAAATTCATTATTCATGTATTAAATAGTTATACTTAACTATATGATCTGTGTGCTTTTGGCAAACGCTTACCAAGAGACCTACCAGAGAGTTATGTAAAATTATCTCATTATTATTAAAAGGTATTATTATTATACTCTTTTCTGTTTATCAGGACAAATTCTTATATTTTATGTTTTGAAAAATATAAAAAAAATATATATGTGTGTATGTGTAAATGAAAGGCTGATATTCTTTGGTTGGATTTTATCCTCCAGGTTTGATTAAATTGTTTGTGTAAACGAACAATTTTCCGAATAACACTACCCAATCATGAAGCTGGTAATTAATGATTGATACGTCCGTGTTATAGGCAGGAGATAAACTCGGCATCATCCATTACGATCCTGTAATCCTGTGACTGTTAAGATTTCCCCAAAAGTTCAAATGTCAAAATTTAAATCAAAAGTCTCTTTAGAAAAATTCAGGAGTTATGAATGTTTAGAAAAATATGCTGGAAAATGAAAAACATTTCTGCCATATGATTTCATTTACAGAACCAAGAGGAGCAGAACCTACGTGAGGCAGTCTGTGACTTATATTTAGAGCACACAGGAAGTGAGAAGTTAATTTACTTAATATTCAGTATGTGATATATGTGAAAAATATTGCAGAAAGGGTTTTATGACTTTAATGTAAAAATATGTATATATACATTTATATACAAATATATGATGTATACATCATGGAATCGTTGATTCAAAGTAAAACACTGACCCTGACCAAAGTTTTAGACAAGTCATTGACATGAATCACCATGACCGTGATTTCTAATGAAAGCTGCTCCATGAGGAAACCCATATATCTGTCTAACCTTATTCTTCACCACGGTACCTGGTCCCCATGGCAACTCCTCCCCCTCACCAATAATGCACTGCACTCTTCTTTAAACACAGGATGCTTGCCATAGCAACAACTCCCTCACAACATTAGTCTGGTATTGCCATGGTCACAGCTTTTCAAGTGCTACCTGTTTCCTGCTGGCAGGCCTGAAACACAAAAGTCAGACTTTCACCGAGGGCTGACATTTACTCTGTCAGAGTCACAGCCAGCGAGGACGCCCGCAGCTTCACAGATCTACACTATATCTGCTGTATGTCCAACCACTGTATGCTGTTCAACAACACAATGTGATTTTTTAGTACCATAGAGAGCACGATGGAGTTGATTGTCTTCTAGACATTCATAAATCTGCAGAGCTGGCTCCTCCATCTCTACATCCTGTGGAATTTCAGTGGAGGGTTTTGAATAAAAACCTTTGCCATGACCCCGCCGGGCATGGATCAGCTTCCTCCCCTCTCCAATCATAAAGTTGCCAATTTGGAAACTCGCCAGGCAACACAGACTTTTCACCCCTGTGGCTTGTCAAGATAAAACCACAGCTAGATTTTAAAGACAATAAAATTGGATTATTTGAATCTGCTCCCTTTGTTTCTCTCTCATCCCCCCCTCTCTCTCTCTTTCAGCCTCACTTATGATGTGGTCTGAGATCAGATGTCCACCAGGCATGTGTTAAAGCTAAGTGCATTCACCACTGCTATAATACCTCTTTTTAGCCCAAATCTGAATTAAGTTTAATTGAAATCAGTAATCTAACTAGCCTCACGCAACCCTGATCTTTATACAACATAATATTAATTCATGTTAATGATTTTAACATGTGACAACACTGCCACCTAGTGACATTGGTCAGAAAAATCTATAATCTCTGCAGTTGTGGTCTTTCTAGCTTTTTATTTATTATTTTTATTTTATTAGAATTTCAAATGCCCTCCTCCACCCAGAACTCCACGTGCTTTGGCTGGTTGATAAAAGCAAGGAGAGCAACATTTTGCCTTCAGGCTCATTATTTTAACTGAGTTTATAGACGTCTTTCTTTACGCTCTATTACTTCCTTGCCTAAAGTAGGCTCAGTGTTTCTTTTTATATGTTTTATACCTATCCTCATGCTTTTTATAATAATTCCATTGTCATCATCTAAATTTCAGGTCAGTGGTAAGACTGACTGGATGGGAGGCCTTCTTTCCTCCCACACAGTCACCTCGGAGTGTAGTGACTTGGAGGTTCCTTCACAGTTTATCCACAGTCCTGTACCTCCCGCTGTGGTGTGCCTGCAGACTCAATGCTGCATAACAATGACTCAGCGAAACTGACTCACCTCTACACATTGCTTCAATGCTGTTTCTGTGATAAGAGTCGATGATGAATAAAATAAGTTTTTGTTTTGAAAACCAAATCACGTAGTTCACCTCACTGTCGTGTCTCATCTCACTGTTCAATATCTTTTATTCATCTGTTTGATTATTCTCTGCATCATGAACTCCTTATTAATCCCTCATTTACTCAGTTGTCAGCAGACATTTAGCTCTAAATAAATGTCCTCATTTATCAGCCAGAGGTTGTCTGCGTGTTTTCTTTGAAACAGAACACAAAGGTCAGCGGATCAAGAAGAATTCAGTTCCTTCTTATGAGACTGATCAATTTAATGATTCATTTTGTTTCTTTGTCTTCTCTTTCCAAGGTCTTGTCCCAATTTTAACGAGTGCAAAGAGTTCATTTTAAAGGATTCAGCTCTTACATGCCATTCTATCTTCTTACTGTGGTTGTACTGTGCAGCCCTTCAGCACATCCTGTATGGCATTGCACCGTGTTTAGTCCACTGGAAGGGCGCCCAAGAAGCTTTATCATATTTTACCTACCACAGCCATACGGGCATCCAAAAGGGCGCTTAAGATAAAGGTTAACATGATTGATGCCACATAAATTGAACTATATGCGCCCTTGTTTGGTGTGATTCGTTGAACTCTTGGAGTGAATATAAACTGTCAGCTGAATAGAAGAACTGAGGACCAAATAACCAAACTGGCCTTTCCCAACTGGTTCTTATAGCCTACCACATGATTTTATGATGGTGGTAACCGTGCACCAGTGCATGAGTTTTCCTTGATCAGTCAGATTGTCTGCATGACTTGCTGTCAGTCCCTAAAAATGGATTTTCCCACTGAGTCCATATAGCCCTGATGATGCAGGATAATCAATAGTTATGTGCAAGTCCATATGACTTCATCATGGACTTCATCACAGGGAGACAAGAAGAGAACTAATGCAAGAGTGGATCCTTTCCATGCCATGGGACCGGAACCATTTCTAACCCACATGTTGTGAAGGTTCACGACTTAATCTAGCCCTTAATTGATTAAGTTTTATGGACTACTGGTCTAATTCAAGGAGTGGTAATCAAAATGGGTCCTTTAGGCGAGAAAATTCAGAGTCAGCCCAAGGAGCCATGTTATAAACCATGCTACTTGTTAACCATGAATGCTGAAGCTAACTGGGACACACATTGCACAGCAGAGCAAAAGAATCAGAAATACTTTAATAATCAATAATTAAAGTATTTCTGATTCTGATTCTGATTAGAACAGACTTTATTTAAATAATATTCAGAAAATATCGTTGCCACATTTTTGAAACAAAACTAATAATGTGATTATGCATCTGCTCCTCACCGGCTGTAAATCCCACACAGGTGATCCACTCCCTGTTCCTGAACTCTAAACTGCTGCTGCTTTATCTGCTGGCTGAGGTTTTTTCCTGATTGCTCCATGTCTTCATGACAGAGATAGATTCACTTCTCCAGCTTTCCCCCTGTGGAGTTATTACCTCTGCATCCACACAAGCTGATTACATCTGTTCAACCCTGCACTCTCACACACAGGAACACACTCAGGCTGCTGCTCTCCTGTACAACAACACCCTGTTCCACTCTGCAAAACACCTTGTCCTGCCTCTTCCTCCTCATTCCCTATCTTTTGACTTTCTCTTTCCGCCTCCCCTCCTCATTTCACAACACACACACACACACATGCTCGATATTCAACCCACATGCTCCGAGTTTCACTCACGCCACCATACTCATTGCACACATATGTTCCCTTTGCTTGGAACAGTAGAAAGCAATGAGGCTGAAAATGTGGCTGTGTACAGTGTAATTCCCTCGTCCCAGACTTTAGCATATTTCACAACAACCCGTTCTCATTCCAAACGCGTAAAATACCGATGATTTGTCACGCCCCTAGACGTCTGATACTGACGCAAAAGGTACCCTTCCGCGTCTGTATAAAACGCTCTGGGTTCTCAATTGACTCCAATATAAACCCGTTTACAGCGGTAAGAGACGCTCAGAGCAGAGCTACAGCCGTCCATTCACTCCGATAATAACCCGATCACAGCGGTACATGACGCTGCGAGCTACAATCTGATTGGAGAACCAAGGACTCTCTGCCCGGAAGTATTTTTCTCACTATTTTAAGGATTTTTTTTTAATGACATCATCAACATTTTTAACACCATTACGTCAAAGTGTCACTGATAATTCAACAATAAGATAGCTTCATGTTATTCCCCTCAGTATGATTTTTTTTCTCCTTCGATTCTGAGAAATAAAGTTTTATTCGTATGTTTTGGATAGCGGAAAGCCCTACACTACCCATAATCCTCGACCACCGTTGCTATGGAGATGACAACGCTCCAGGACGATCCCCATTGAAATCACACAATGTTTTCCAAACTGATTCAGGATCTGAAAGTGAACAGATGTAACGTACAGAGTGCTTTGTTAGGTTTATTATTTTATTTTCATGTGTAAAACATTTTTAGATTTATTCACCACTTGCGTTTTGGATGCGCTGAGCTCGAGCCATCAGCTCTACACTACCCATAATCCTCAACCACTGTTGCTATGGAGACGAAGACAATCCACTTTGCGCTACCTGTTTTATTTATTTATTTATTTATTTATTTATTCTAAACTAATTTATAAAAAATAAAGTTAACTGGTTCAAAGAGATCATTGTTTTATTATGTGTGTACAAATTACAATATTTAATTTCAGTTCGTCATAGCTAGACATCAAGAGATCTCAAGCAAGGTGACTGGATGGTTTTTAACTGCAATGCACCCTGGGAGTCGTAGTAAATGTATGTTTCACATCTGGGTCCTGCGGCGATCATTTCTGATTGACACGAGTCAAATCTAAGGTGAGTAAGTCATGGTAAAATCTGTGGATTATTTTAATTTGAAAGAAATAATAGACTGATATAAAACGTGAAATATTTTCAGAGAGCAGTCCATGTACTTCTGCGACTGTTATTTTTGTAACGTATTCTCATGTGAAAGACACTTGCTTGGCCAGCTAGCTAACAGTAGTACTAGCCTATATTAGCAACGTAGTTTTAAAGCGCACTTCACCAGAGATGGATGGCCCGGCCTGTAAGGCTGAAGGTTGATGGCAATAGGCAGTTAAATCTCCTCTCTAAACAATGAACTGTTTAAATGTTCTCAAAGGACTAATAATATTCAGATTTACCAAGCAGTAACTTTCCTTAAGTCTAAATTTATATTTTAATGAGGCAGTACTGTTAACTACTATTTGATACATGCTGTCATTTTAAGCAAAACAGGACATTTCATGTAAATATGAAACTTCAGTGCTATTGTGTGTTGTAATTGCCATTGCATAATAAGTAATACAGTACTCCTTATAGAACAGACCTATTCTCTTGACTAATTTTATTTTTTAATCTAGATTTTAGCCAGGCCTGTTTGTGTGAGAATGCCAGAGGTCCCCCTGCCACAAGCAGCCATGTCTGTACACCCAGACAGGCTTACACTGAGTGGCAAACACGCCTGTTACGTTACAGTACTCATTATATTTTGAATTACAGAAGTGGCAATGGGAATTTTATGCGCACACAAAATCACATGTTATTTCTGGTTATTTCTTTGCTGAGAAATTAATTTTGTACCTGAAATAATCCCTACATGTTTCATTTTCATTTGCAGAAATGACACAGCCAAAAAGAAGGTGTGCCCTTCTTGACAGGCTCCCAACAATTTAATAGACCTGCAGTGGATGCCTGTCCAGCCTGGAATCTAAGCAGGAAAACAGCAACCTAATTCTTCTTAATTCTGCCCACCTGTTGGTAAGTTTTCTGAGTTCTGATTTAACAAGGGCCTCCCAGACAATTATATATTTATCACAGTTGTCAATGTTAGTCAAAACTAACAAGACAGGTCTTTGCATATAAACTTGCATAAATAAATGAGGTGCTCAACATCAGAATAGATCAGAAAATCATCACAGTAAATACATCAAACAGACATAATAATTCTTTTTTTTTTTTTTGTATGAAAAGTGCTATACAAATAAGGTTTGATTGATTGAATAATAACACATGTGAGGCCATTTTTAACCTTGTATATGGTCAAAGATGAGAAAAATCTAATGTAACATTATCTGTCAAATCAGTGTTGTACCTCTTGAGTTTGTTCTGGCCTATATGTGCCTACATTGTACCACACTTCCTTCTCCTGTAATTTGTCAAACTAGTCTGGATGCATAAAGTTTTCTTTATTGTTCTTGCAAGGTTTAAAACTGCATGCCCTGGGCTACCAACCTGTTCTTTTCCTGAGCCATCATGACTGTAAAGGCCAAATCGTCAGGGACATTATACACCATGTGGATCCAGCAGAAGGGGTGGTACCTGAGATCCTCATAAAGATGAGGAAGTTGTACGAGCGCATGCTAAAAAGTAAGATATATTTTGTTTAACATGAAAATATTGTTATGATATGATAAACTTTATTACCCCCTTATGCACTGAAGCATGTGCATAAGGGTGTATGTACAGTACTCATTAAATGAGATTGGGAAGAATGATCCAGGTTAAACAACTGCACACGGGGAATTCCATTTTTCCTTTCAATAGAAAAATATATCTGCATACAGTATGAGAAAAACATTTCAAATTCACATCATATATGAGCTGAATAAATTACAACCCAAAGCTAAGTCTGTTGATTAATTAAAGCAATCATTTCTAGACTGACATCCAGATATCGTAAATGTAATCCAAAGTCTTGACCAGATCCTCCCCCTCTGCTCCTAAATAACTGTTGATAATGACCTTTACCTAAAAAGTCATTGTAAAAATCACATTAAACAGAGTTCTCTCTAAGATACTTGAGAAAGCTGTAGCTAATCAGCTGTGTGACTTTCTCCATAAGAACAGTTTATTTGAGGATTTTCAGTCAGGATTTAGAGTGCATCATAGCACAGAGACCGCATTAGTCAAAGTGACAAATGACCTCCTAATGGCATCAGACAAAGGACTCATCTCTGTACTTGTACTGTTAGATCTTAGTGCCGCATTTGACACCATTGACCATCAAATTCTTTTACAGAGACTGGAACATCAAATTGGCATCAAAGGAACCGCCCTAAGCTGGTTTAAGTCGTATTTCTTAGATCGATCTCAGTTTCTTCACGTCAATGATGAATTCTCCGTGCATACCAAATTTGTCACGGAGTCCCACAAGGTTCTATACTAGGACCACTTCTATTTAGTTTATATATGCTTCCTTTAGGGAACATTATTAGGAATCACTCTATCAATTTTTATTGTTATGCTGACGACACCCAATTATATTTATCGATCAAGCCTGATGAAACAAATCAATTAACTAAACTCCAAGCATGCCTTAAGGATATAAAAAGTTGGATGACCTACAATTTTCTAATGTTAAATTCAGACAAAACTGAAGTTCTTGCAATTGGACCGAAACACCTCAGAAACTCTCTTTCTAGAGACTTAGTTACTCTAGACGGGATCACCCTGGCCTCCAGCTCCAACGTAAAGAATCTTGGAGTTGTTTTTGATCAGGATTTGTCCTTTAATGTCCACATAAAACAAATTTCGAGGACTGCATTCTTCCACTTACGTAACATTTCCAAAATCAGACGCATTGTATCTCAAGTGGATGCAGAAAAACTAGTCCACACATTTGTTACTTCTAGGCTGGACTATTGTAACTCTTTGCTATCAGGTTGCTCCAATAAGTCTCTTAGGACTTTGCAGTTAATTCAGAATGCTGCTGCACGTGTTCTGACAGGAACCAAGATCAGAGATCACATCTCTCCCATTTTGGCTTCCTTGCATTGGCTACCTATCAAATCTAGAATAGAATTTAAAATTCTTCTCCTTACTTACAAAGCTCTTCATGGTCAGGCACCATCATATCTAAAAGAGCTCATAGTACCTTACTACCCCTCTAGAACACTGCGCTCTCAGGATGCTGGGTTCCTTGTGGTTCCTATAGTTTCAAAAGTAGATTGGGAGCCAGAGCTTTCAGCTATCAGGCTCCTCTTCTGTGGAACAAACTACCATTCTGGGTTCGGGAGGCAGACACGGTCAACACTTTTAAGAGCAGACTTAAGACTTTCCTTTTTGATAGAGCTTATAGTTAGGGCTGGCTCAGGTCATCCCTTAGTTATGCTGCCATAGGACTAGACTGCCGGGGGACTCCCCCCCCTCTCGCTCCCTCCCTCTCTCTCTCGCTCTCTCTCTCCCTCCCCCTCTCTTTCCCTCTCACCATCAGTGGACATACATCTCATTAATGCATGTTACTAACCAAACTTCCCCGGAGTTTTTGTGCTCTGTCGTCCAGCAGGTTCTCGTGGATCGTGGCTGCTGCTGTGATCCTGCGCAACGTCCACTACATATATTATTACTGTCATTATTGCTACCATATCTGCTACTGTGGTCATTTTATCATTCATTGTAATTCATTGTCATTTTATCATTCATTGTAATTGTACAATATGTTTGTGTTGATTTGTTCTGTACACGTGACATCTATTGCACGTCTGTCCGTCCTGGGAGAGGGATCCCTCCTCTGTGGCTCTTCCTGAGGTTTCTTCCACCTTTTTTCCCTGTTAAAAGGGTTTTTTGTGGGCAAGTTTTTCCTCACTCGAACCGAGGGTCTAAGGACAGAGGGTGTCACTCCCTGTACAGATTGTAAAGCCCTCAGAGGCAAATGTACTTTGTGACTTTGGGCTATACAAATTAAATTTGATTTGAACTTTTGATTTTATCAATTATTTTATTAATTGTAGCTCAATCACACTCGGTGCCTTGCTCAAGGGCACCTCGGCAGTGCCCAGGAGGTGAACTAGCGCCTCCTCATCAGAAGTGCTGAAATCACTGTCAGCTGCATCATCTTCTCCGATCTCCTTCTCCTCCAAGTCAATACCCAGGAGCGGTTGATGGCTGAGAATTCTCCTGTAACAGTCCTCCACTTTTAGCATTTGAGATTTAAGTTCAGTTTGTTTTGAAGCACCAGACACTGGAGTCCCTTCTGTGCATCCTCAGACATGTCAGCAAGAGAGGCTGTAAAAACAGAATATCAAAAACAAAGTCAATAAAGTCAGTAATGAAAGTGAGCTCACTATATAAACACAAGGATTTAGGATCCTTTAATCAAGCCTTTCTTTAAAGCGGAGAGGGCAGTGTTAGTTGCAGACCTCAACTAGCCAGACCTCACATAGTAGCATATTATGTTTGAAGAACAGAACTTCCAACTACTGCTCAGATACTGGAGATTTGTTTAAAGATGATACAGTTGAAATATTTTAACATGAAGAGCATACTTTTGCTTCTTATGTTCTGCCAAGGCCAAATGTCAGTCTGGATGAGGGCGTCAGTGGACACAGTTTGCCTTGATGGTTCAGACAGCTTCTTGTAGTCATCAACAGGAGCTGCCAAGCATTCTTTCTCACCCAAGATGACCTTTTGAATCTCGTGTCGCCTCCTATTGCTATTTAGAAAAAACAACAACATAAAAACACACACTTGTCACATTGTGATTGTGATTCTTTTATCCGTTGATCAGTTTCTAAGTGAGAGTAACATTAACGAGCATGAGTACTGTACATAAAACTGTGATCACACATTCAGCAATCAGTTTTTAAAGCGGTGTTTTAATCAAGGGATGAACTGCCCCAGTAACATTCACAGGAATGTTATGATATGTTTTTATTGTTTCTCTTGAGTTGGCTGAGACATGTGACTCCATGTCCCTTTCAAGAACACTGCAGAAAAGCACAGAGCTGTACTATATCTGATATACAGGGTTGGATATGAGCATCCGTGGGGCGGCTATCTTAACGTCACAGAAAGACTGGGAGAGTTGCAAACAGGGTTCAGAAATTCAAGGTGCCAGGCACATTTGCACTACCCTGGATGTTCTTAATGGAGGGGGACCATGTTAGGCCACAGCTGACGCAGCTCACCACTGGCAGTGCAAGGTTGTATCGACCTTTAAGAAGGATAAATACAAGTTCATAGATGAAGTAATAGGCTAAGTTAGCCAAAAGCCCACATGAATGCCTTTGAGCAGTACTAACCAGCATATTTTTACCTAGTTTTATCATTTATAGACATTACAAGCTGAAAGCAAAATTACAAATTCAGTCATGGCTCAACAAAGACGTTCATTTTTTTTCACGTTGCTTTCAAGCCTTCTGGTAAATCCAAATGTCAAAATTACCTTTTGACAGGTGCCCACATGTACCATGGACCAAGGATAATCCCAAACAAGATAGCAATGTGCAATATGCACAAAAAGCTGTAAACACGTCTATTGTGTATGCAGTGTGTGACAAAAAGGCCACTTACCATGAGAGCCACAATTCTGCCAGGTGAAACATGAATGTTACCTGCTGAGCAGCCACACACGGTCTGGCATTTTTACAGGTAACACATAATATATAAAAAATTAGAAGTCTAATTGTCCCAATAACAGCACCCACCCATAGTAAATAGTAAGGAATGCATAGGACTAGAGAATAGAACTTTACCTATTTGCTGGTAAAACGTTTGATACAGCGGTTCGCAGCCGAGTGTGAAGCGGCTGGGATGAGAATCAGCACCTCCAAATCTGAAGCCATGGTTCTCAGCCGGAAAAGGGTGGAGTGCAGCCTCCGGGTCAGGGATGAGATCCTGCCTCAAGTGGAGGAGTTCAAGTATCTCGGGGTCTTGTTCACGAGTGAGGGAAGGATGGAGCGGGAGATTGACCGGTGGATTGGTGCAGCTTCTGCAGTGATGCGGACTCTGCACTGGTCCGTCGTGGTGAAGAAGGAGCTGAGCCGAAAGGCGAAGCTCTCGATTTACCGGTCGGTCATGAGCTTTGGGTAGTGACCGAAAGAATGAGATCATGAATACAAGTGGCCAAAATGAGCTTCCTTCGCAGGGTGGCTGGGCTCTCCCTTAGAGATAGGGTGAGAAGCTTGGCTATCCGCAGGGAGCTCGGAATAGAGACGCTGCTCCTCCACATCGAGAGGAACGAAGTGGCCGGGGAGAGGGAAGTCTGGGCTTCCCTACTGAAGCTGCTGCCCCCGCGACCCGATCTCGGATAAGCGGAAGAAGACGAAGACGAAGACGTTTGATACAGGCTGCAAAACCCCTCGTGTTACTGCCTGTCTCTCTGACGGCCTTTGAGGAGTAACATCCCCATGTCTGTCACATTCAGGCTTTGGATCAGGTTCCCTCTGTGCCTCATTCTACGCAATATAACAAGAAACAAAATGCAACACTTTAAATACAGTCCATGATTAAACACGGAATTTGAAATGAAGTAAATGGGAGCTGATTTCATAGAAACAATATAAGTAATAATGCATTACTGAGGGTTTGGGATGCTGAACATGCTGTAGAAATGTGAGTCTACTTTTACTCACAACATTAGATTGCATCTGCGGATTAAATCGCTGCAGTAGGCACAGGCAGTCTTTAGCGTGCTCTACCTAGCTAGCAAGATGACATTAGCCATTTTTAAATGCCTTAAACTGCTTCAGAAACCTGACACCTTTGTTTGCTTTAAAACATTTTCTCAAAAAAGTTTTCAAGACTTCAGTGAATCAAAATCAGTCTCTGTCTTTCTTAAACATACATCACATGCTCAACGTCGTCATATATTTTATATATTTTTTACGTACCTGCATCAGAATCAATATGCCACCGAGGGGTCTCTCCGTTCTCCCATCAACCTTTGCGCACACTAGTGGTGAGTGATTGGTTATAATGGCTCGAGCTCAGTGCGTCCAAAACGCGAGTGGTGAATAAATCTAAAAATGTTTTACATGTGAAAATAAAATAATAAACCTAACAAAGCATTCTGTACGTTAAATCTGTTCACTTTCAGATCCTGAATCAGTTTGGAAAACATTGTGTGATTTCAATGCGGGATCGTCCTGGAGCGTTGTCATCTCCATAGCAACGGTGGTCGAGGATTATGGGTATGTAGGCCTTTCCGCTATCCAAAACATACGAATAAAACTTTATTTCTCAGAATCAAAGAAGAAAAAATCATACTGAGGGGAATAACATGAAGCAATTTTATTGTTGAATTATCAGTGACACTTTGACGTGATGATGTTAAGAAATGTTGATGATGTCATTAAAAGAAAACCTTAAAATAGTGAGAAAAATACTTCTGGGCAGAGAGTCCTCGTTTCTCCAATCAGATTGTAGCTTGCAGCGTCATATATCGCCGTGATCGGGTTATTATCGGAGTGAATGGACGGCTGTAGCTCTGCTCTGAGCGTCTCTTACCGCTGTAAACGGGTTTATATTGGAGTCAATTGAGAACCCAGAGCGTTTTATACAGACGCGGAAGGGCACCTTTTGCGTCAGTATCAGACGTCTATGGGCATGACAAATCGTCGGTATTTTACGTGTTTGGAATGAGAACGGGTTGTTCACAAAAGCACTGATCTAACAGCAGGAGAGGCAGACAAGCACACGCACACCGACATAGCACTTTAACTTGGCCTGTGGTTTAAAGACAGGAACAAATAACTCTGTTTGAAGTTGCAAAAGAGGCAGTTATATTATTTTATATTATACATACATACATTATCTGTAAGTGCTTATCCTCACTAGGGTCACGGGGGGATGGAGTTTTGGGCGAGAGGCGGGTACACCCTGGACAAGTCGGCAGTTCATCGCAGGGCACATAGAGACAAACAACCACATTCACACCTACGGAATCGGCCCCCAGCCGAGGTTCGAACCAAGAACCTGAGGCGACAGTGCTAACCACTGCCACACCGTGCCGTCCTATATTATATTATATTAAATTATATTATATTGTTTTTTCAGGTCGAGAACAGTCTGAAGAAAGTCCGTCGTGTTGACTGGATGTTGTGTTTGTTTTGGATTTTCATGTTTTTAAGTGATTGTTTCTGAAGCTGCAGCATGTTTCTCTAAATGAAAAGGTTTTGAAAGTGTATCAGGAAGGAATGTTTTAATGGTCACTGTGAACACGAGGAATGATTACAGTCTGTAAAACCTGCTTACACTGGCACCTGATCATGATTTTAAGACAGACCTGAAACATTCTGAAGATGTCCTTTAAAGAGCAACTGTCAATTGAAAAGTTCCTGATAAAGAGCCAAAAGAAAACCTGTGAAAACCTGGTGTCCTCTTCTCTTTTACATCATGATAATATTTCCACACTACACAGATCAGCAGCCCAGATAGCAGCCATGTTTGATGGCACAAGTCTCAAACCATCACACTCTAGCTGCCCCAATAATTATTACTGCAGGCAGCGCAGTCCTCACTGGGGAGAAATGAATGGTTATTAGGACTCACCTTGTCCCTTTGGTACCTTTGATTGGATTATGGGTGAAAGACGCAGGGGTGGCTGCATTCATGGGAGCTTAGTAAGCATTTAGGAGGCTAAGATGCACTAAGAAAGTCAGCAGGAAAGTGCCCGCTGATTAAAATTTGCATGCATTGATCATAGTCACAGGCCTCGGGGTCATCTCTCAACTGCAGTGGCCAGGTGTATGATGGGAAACACTGAACACTGAAAAAGTCAATGTACTATGAAGGACTAAACACAGTGTTTTGAACCCTTGTTGTACACTGAGAGAGGAAAAAACCTTTTCTAATAACACTGGAGAACAATTTGAAAAAAAAAAATTCTGTTGAGTTAGATTTTTATGCTGATTAAAACTAAAATTGGCATGCTGATTCCAAAATTGCAGTCAGTTTTTTTCTAGCACGACAAGTTTTTTCTCCACAGCTTACCCTCCAGATAAGCAAAATTCCACTGATTAGCTGTAGTAAGACTTGCCAGCTGATTACGATTGGACTCATCTACAGCTACGTGGCAACTTGTTTGTGCAGTCACAATTGAGACAGTGCGGTGAGAGGTGTGTGCAGCTCCCAATAGGTCAGTACTATCAATATCTGCAAACAGAAAGCTAGCATAGTAGAATTAAGAGGATTTGTGCTGGCTTTTCTCTCAGCCTTGTAACCATGGGCATACTGTTGTAAGTTCTATTTCATTTTATGCTGTTTTTGTAGTTTTCAAAGCTTGTAACTATTCCATCTTAGTGTTTTATTTACATAGGTATATATTTCCTTTGTTCCAGATCATGGCTGCTCCTGCTACTTCTCGTCGTAAATGCCTAAACAACCCTGACTCCTTTTGCTATATTTGTGGTAGTTTCACCATTCCAAGTCAGAGGCAAACATCAGTGCATTTGTCAAACAAGCATATTTTGCATATTTTAAAGTAAAACTCGGTGATCAAGACAAGCCATGGCCCTCACAAAGTGTGCAAGCAGTGTGTCGAGAGTTTACGGATGTGGACCAAAGGAACACGTGAAAAGTTGGCATTTGGTATCCCCATGGTTTGGCGAGCAAAAGATCATTGCACAGACTGTTACTTTTGTTTAGTGAAAACATCAGGATTTAACAAGAAAAATAAAAGTAAAATAGAATATCCTAATCTACCGTCAGCTATAAGACCAATGCCTCATTCAGCTGAAATTCCAGTGCCAGTTTTCGAACAACTACCTCCTCTAGAAGATCTGAGTGATGTTGAAGAACACAGTGACAGCAATGATGCAGATTTTGAAATTCACGAGGATTCAGTTCGTAGGGGATTTGATCAGCACGAGTTGACTGATTTGGCACGTGATTTGGGCCTATCAAAAAAAGCTTCAGAAATCCTAGCATCAAGACTGAATGAGAAAAACTTACTTGAACAAGGAGTAAAGGTATCATACTCTCGAACCAGAGAAAGATTTCTGCAGTACTTTCGAAGTGACAGCAGCTTTGTGTTTTGCCATAACATTACTGGTTTACTGAAGGAATTAGGGCTTTCAATCTACAATCTGAATGAATGGCGAATGTTTACTGATAGCTCAAAGCGGAGCTTGAAGTGTGTCCTTCTACACAATGGCAATTTATTTGGTGCAGTCCATATTGGGCAGTCTGTCTTCGTGAAGAACATGGAGATGTAAAGAGAGTCATTGAGTTATTGCAATATGACAAACACAATTGGATCATCTGTGTTGACCTTAAAATGGTGTGCTTCCTTTTTGGTCAGCAACGTGGGTATACAAAGTATCCCTGTTTTCTCTGTATGTAGGATAGCAGAGCTCGAGAGAAGCATTGGGTTGAGACAATTGGCCTCCAAGATCTGATCTTAAACCTGGAGATCCCAACATTCTACATGAGCCACTTGTTGACAGGAAGAAAATAATATTCCCACCTCTGCACATAAAACTAGGTCTCATGAAGCAATTTGTAAAAGCATTGCCAACTGATGGCGACAGTTTCAAGTACATCATCTTGCAATTTCCTGGACTGTCAATTGAAAAAATCAAGGCCGGTGTGTTTGATGGTCCACAAATTCGGCAGCTCATCAAAGATGAACAGTTCACTGGGACTATGTCAGACCTTGAGAAGAATGCTTGGTTATTGTTCAAAGACGTCGTCAAGAACTTTCTTGGAAATACACGTGCAAGTAATTACACATAAATTGTTCCGAAACTATTGGAGAGCTACAAAGCGCTTGGTTGCAACATGAGTATTAAACTACATTTTCTGCATTGCCATCTTGCCAGCTTTCCAGAAAATCTTGGTGCTGTTAGCAACGAGCAAGGTGAACGATTTCACCAAGATTTGGAGGTTATAGAAGAACGTTATCACCGTAGATGGGATGTACATATGATGGCTGACTATTGTTAATTATAATTACAGTAGCCATATCCTTTGTAAAACATAATAGTGTTAAATAAACATTGCAGTCGTGCCTGTTTCTTTCATATTTCATTGCATGTCAATATTTGAATTTTTATAAAACAAGCACTTATCTGTTAAGTACAGTATTTTCATATTTTTAAGAAAACAGGGATCCTATAGTTAAAAACTTGACGTGATAGAGAAAACTGAGATCAGTTTTGGATTCCGCACCCAAAAATTAGTTAAAAACAGCTGTCAGACCTAACTCAACAAAAATTGTGTTCCCCAGTGTAATAAATTATGAGTGAAATTCATGAGCAATAAAACAACCAACTGCCTAGTTCAATGCACTCAGGGGTTTATCTACAGTCTGCTTTTATTACACAAATGTGTCAAATGTAAATGTCCACTGACTTCTGCTCCATGACCTTTGACCTCCTCCTGGTCGATGATTACAGCTGATGTTGTTTGTTTCTGGTGTTGGTTCAGCCTGTCCGGGGTCCTCGCTGTTTCATAAATGTAACCCACAGCTTGTCACATGATGTCATACACCACTCCAGTCCTCCTCAGGGTGTTCAGGGTGTACCAGCAGAGATCTTTAAGTGTTGCATGGTTTGTGCTGACACTTTATGACTTGGCGAGTCATGTAAGGGAGTCCCACTGGAATGCTTCTGTTGGTCCCCATTGAGTTAATAAACATCTTAAGTTGGGGTGGGATTGTCAACATCAATTCTTTGTACCCACTGACTGCACTATACATGAGCAATGAAAGATAAGTGCCCTCATGTCTTAGCACAGGCAGTACTGCTAAAATATTCAAGTCAAAATCATCTTTGGGCTGGTCATTTGCAGTGTTACATAAATGTTTCTTACTTCCTGAAACACCAGTATTATTCTTACTAGTTTTTTAGTTTTTTATTGTTTGCACATCAAAACGGACTTAGTCATGATGCTATTGTCATTCATCCCGTCATACCTGCTGGCAGACGTCAGTCACTGTGTGACGTGGCAGCCCAAAGATGATTTTGACTTGATTACCCCACAAACAGCCACAGCTTCCCTATCATAGCAGCTTAGCTTTGCTTATAACCTATAAAAAAATGTATATGCTTTTTTAAGATCATCTGAAAAGGTTATGAATCTCTCTCTCAGAGTTTGACAAAATAGGGGCCCCCAAATGGCATCTCGCATAGGGTCCCAAGACAGCTAGAAATGGCCCTGGTAAAGAACATGTACAGTATGTATGAGAACAGATGAGAGAAGGTCGGAAATCAGGCCTAAACTCTTGTATGTACTTCTGATTCCAAACACAATAAGGCCTTTGCACTTGTTATTATTGGTTGGCTATCATTGACAATATCCTGAAAATCCAGGTTAAGTAGACGACCATGTAGCATGTATTCCCGAGCCCTTATACTAACATCAGTGGTCCTCCTGACCCACAGCTAAAGGACAAACTGAAAAGAACATACAATGCTCCCTGACTGTGCAAATCTTCCACAAACATCTTTTGTAAATGAGGTCAAAGTTCTGAGATTACGGGCACCTCCCAGAAGCAATCAGCTCTGTTTTGTTTACCTACACAAAGAATTCCTTTTGTCCCTTCAGGTTTTCAGTGGCATTTCTTTTGGTAAGCTTGGTAAGCTTGGTAAGAGTGTCAGGAGCTCAAATCTCCCTGAAATCAGTTCTGTTGACTTGAGATGGCTCCTCATCAGATTAATACTACAAAGCAACCAGAGAGGAAACAGAACGCTACTGCAGCTGCATGGAGAAACAGGTACATATATGACACATGAGGGCATGAAAAGCAACATTTCAAACAGCTGGACATTTTAAGGTATTTTTGTGTTTCCAGCAAAACAAGGATTAGATTTAGTTCACTTCAGTTTAGTTTAGGGGGCAGCTGTGGCACATCGATCCCCGGCTCCTCGTCTGCATGTTGAAGTGTCCTTGGTCAAGACACTGAACTCCAAATTACTCCTGAAGGCTGCACCATTAGTGTGTGAATGTGTATGAATGGTTAGCTCCTAAAACTGTTGAGCAGTTGGTACCTTGCATGGCAGCTAATGCCATCAGTGTATGAATGGGTGAATGAGATATGTAGTGTAAAAGGGAAGAGTTTGGGTCCTGTTGCAATTAACATTCACCTTTTATCAATCTTTTCTAACTCTCAGCAAACATTTACCAAACTATGACTGTACACTAAGGACATGTTTTAACTGCCTAACCATGCTTTTATTTTATTTACCATAGCCACCATCTTTTCCCTGACCTTAACTATGCTGCAGTTACTGTATGAGATGTGGACACCACCTCACTATATACAGGCTGTCTACGCGTCTCATTGGTTAAGGTTGTTAGGGCATGTTTGACAGGAAGCTGTGTAGACACTACTCAGGGCAAAACAAAACCTCCCTACATGATTTACAGGAAAAGAGTTACTCACCTGGAAGTCAGGGCTTACTTTATAAGGGGAGAGTTGAACCTAAGGTGTGATTTGGTTTGTTTTGCTAATCAATTTAGTTTTCTGGCTTTTGCTTAATATCTGCATGTTTTTCTTTTAAAATATTTTTATTTTTAAATATTGCACAGTTTCACCTCGTCAGGCCTCTAAAACGGCTCGATCTGAGACAGAAAAACCAACTGAACAACTCACAGATATTCACTTTACAATGAGGGGTTGCTAGTAGGCATTGGAGTCTTTCTAGATGATACTGTTTTAACGTATCTTGTAGAGGTATAATGGTAATAATACACAATTCATTTTTATCTTTTAATCTTGATGATTAGTGCTGCATTCATTTGTATTGGAAGTTTCAGCGATCCTGAGTTGGGAATTCATTTTTCCGACTGTGGAAATAATGTGGAGCAACATGGATGCTACACTGCAAAATGCAGGAAAATTTCCATCCATTTTAACTACATAGTTTTGATATAAATTAACTAATAAACTTAATATGAAGCAATTAATAAGATTTATGTAATAGTACTAATGAACTCAATGTGTTTCCACTACACAGTAGTGCAGTAGTAGCCAGGGGTGGCTGTGGCTCGGAGGTAGAGCGGGTCGTCCACCAATCAGAAGATCGGCAATTCGATCCCCTCCAGTCTTCTTGGACAAGATACTACCTACCTACTACTACCCCAAATTGCTCCTGAAGGCTGCGCCATCGGTGTGTGAATGTGTATGAATGGTTAGCTCCTCAAACTGATGAGCAGTTGGCATTTTGCACGGCAGCCAATGCCATCAGTGTATGAATATGTGTAAATGGGTGAATGAGATATGTCCTGTAAAGAGCTTTGAGTGGTCGGAAGACTAGAAAGGTGCTATATAAGTACAGTCCATTTACCATTTATGCATTCAATATTAATAAAGACAATTTGTTTGTCCAAACCCAACAGCCAAAATGAATGCAGTCATTTTGATTAGTACTATTACATAAATCTTATTACTTGCTTCACATTAAGTTTGTTAGTTTATTTATATTAAAACCATGTCATTCAAATGGATGAAAATTTTCTATGTAATTGAAATGCATAAGTGCCCGAAATATTTTTTTGAGTGTACAAAACAGATGTGTTGTATTTTACAATGAGTGTTAAAAAGACATTGATAGCATCCCAGTGCAGAGTCACATTATCAAACATGCTGAAACGGTTTGAAGCTTTATATTAGTGACTTGTTGCTGCACCAGTAACCTACATTCCCTGAAACCACTAAAATATTGACTTGTTATCAGGGTTTGTGCTAAGGTCACTCTACAAGGACAGCAATTAACTGTAATGCTGTATTACACGTTGCATTTAAGCGAAATGTATAGGCTATATTAATTTGAAATTCAAATTCATTTCTCAGATTATTCTGACAGTACTTGAATGCAGCATTACCGGTAACCTGAAAGCTTCACAGCACAAACGTTACTTCTCCTGCATTTATGTTCACCTGTTGCACCGTGGTTAGCTGCACCGAGTCCGACATTTTACAACACTTACTCTTATAGTAGTTTTTATTGAGGCGCTGTCTGCAAACAGTGGAAACACCAGTTCGACTACCACCGATCCTGTTGGCTCCTTTTTTCAGCAAAGGAAGCCTTCGTGCAGAAGGCCCCACATTGTTTTAACCAGTAATATGGACATTTCCACTTGCTAGAGAACCGTTAGCTCGAGGGGCTGTTGGGCAGTGAAAGCTGTGTTTTAGCCTGCAAACAGGACAAGAGTCACCTGCTAACAACACATTTGACTCTTCTCTTCTGAGCAATGGAAACCGTAGTTTACAGCAGTTAAATATATATGTATATAGATATGTAAGTATATATATATATATATATATATATATATATATATATATATATATATATGGAGAGAGAAAATGGGAATGACATGCAGCAAAGGGCCACAGGTCAGATTTGAACCCTGGGCCGCTGCGGCAAGGACTGAGCCTTTGTACGTGGGGCGGATGCTCTACCAACTGAGCTAAACAACAGCCCGAGTTAAATATTTTTACCTTGATTTTTTTTTTCTACCTTGTACTTATGACCCAACTGACTTTTTAATCTACCTTGTTTTTACCACACGTTAGACACACTCTGGGAGAGCTAAGAGTGAATGTGGGAGTGTGCGGTGTTCACATGAGATTTCAGGTATATAGAGGTGGCAATCCTGCAAACGGGGTTAATGAACTCTAAGGTGTGTATTGTGACTTTTTGTCTATTTATGTTGAGAAATGCAGAAAATGGTTACCAGTGTCAGTGCATGTGATGAACACTAAGCTAGCCGAGTTCAGTTTATGAATGATGGTTTTGTATTTTTGTCGATTTCTGTTGATTCACAGCACCAGTCAAGTGTGTGTGAGAGCACTGCCACACTGTGGACAGCATGTATTTTGTTATTTTTAATTTTCTTTATTTAGAAAGAGCCACTACTGTTGTCTTTTGCGATGTTTACTAGGGCAAGGGTCCAGCTGTCCTTTAGTTGTCTAGGTTAGACCTGAGAAGGTGCAAGGTTTTCTTGATGAATGTTACAGAGCACTTGAACATACATACATAAAAGTATTTTGTTATTTTTGTTATTAAGTTAAATCCTCAAAACTGCAGTATTAACGCTGTTCTGCAATGAGTGCAGTCAGGAATAAAACACCCCAAAAATAATTTCACTATGTTTGGTCTTCTCATTTATGACCAGGCCACATACAGGTCCACCCTCAACTCAATCCAGCTTGCTCTACTATGCAATACCTCCACAGTAAAAGAGTGTGCATACGAAAAATTCTGCAACCTCTAAAGACATTGGAGCAAAACAGTGTTTTCCTAGAGCAACTAGGTGCGAAAGGAAAACGTGTGAAAGGCACAGTCTTATATGTTGCCGCTGATAATCTTGCAGGATTCCTGGAGAGCTTCACTGTTGACAGGTTCTGCAGATTTTCTTTGGCAAGCAATTAAGACCGCAACAACAAGAGGTATGTTGTGTGTTCTTTCAGCTCAGAGACAAAGACTCCCATGATAGGCAGGTGCAAGAAGTGAGAGAAGACCCAGGATTGAGTCAGACTTATGGTGTGAAAAGTGCATGTCCATTAACTGAGAAGCTCGAGCACTTTCATGTGGTCACTGGTTACCTCCTGACATCTTACATGATGTCTTGGAAGGCACTGTTCCAACTGAGTTGTTTCTGTGTCTTAAAGACATGATAGCCAAGAGGTATTTCACACTAGATACACTAAATCAGGCCATCAGGCACTTTAATTATACATTTACTGACAAAACAGATCGACCTCAGATGATCAGAAAGGGATTTTCCACCAAAGGGACCATTGGTGGAAATGCTCATGAGAATTGGTGTCTCATAAGGCTCCACCCATTTCTTATTGGTCACTGTGTACCTGAAGGTGACAACACTTGGGAAATTCTTATGCTTCTCAAAGACATTATTGAGCTGGCTGTGGCACCAAGGCATACTGAAGAGACACTGCATTTCCTGGAATGTAAGATAACAGAGCATAGACGGCTGCTGCAGTCAACCTTTCCAGGTTTTCGCTTAAAGCCAAAGCATCACTATTTGGAACATTACCCTTACCTTGTAAGGAAATTTGGTCCCTTGTCTGATGTTTGGACAGTACACTTCCACGGGAAGTATAAGTTCTTTAAAAAGGCAATTCGCAATGGTCAGAATTTTAAAATTGTTGCCATGACACTTTCAAACAAACACCAAAAGGCAGTCAGTTACCATCTTGACTGTAGCTCATTTTTCAGACCATCGGTTGGGATGACAAGGGTTACCCCAGTTTTGCTTGCCTCTTTACCATTAAATGTTCAGAGAGTAATTGCTCAAAACATTGCTAAGCCAGAGTCCATTCTTGATGTGTCATCTGTCTGTGTAGATAGAATCAAGTATCATCCAGGCATGATACTCTCTACTGGCTCATGCTTGGGTCTCTTTGAATTTGCCCAGATTGAAAAGATTGTTACAGCTAAAATAGAAATTCTTCTCCCAAAAAATGGCAGCATGGTACTATGAGCATTTGAGATCTTACCAACTTCTCGGGGGTGATGTCCCTTCTATGTTTGTGGTCAAGATATCAGAGTTGAATGATGTAAATGGTAAAATGGTAAATGGACTGTACTACTCAAAGCGCTTTTACAGGACATATCTCATTCACCCATTCATACACTGATGGCATTGGCTGCCATGCAAGGTGCCAACTGCTCATCAGTTTGAGGAGCTAACCATTCATACACATTCACACAGCTTCGGGAGCAATTTGCCCAAGGATACTTCGACATGCAGATCCAGTCTGCATGTTGAAGTGGAGGGGATTGAACCGGGGATCATACCACTGATCATCTGGACGTGGACGACCCACTCTACCTCCAAGCCACAGCCGCCCCGTGTCTTCCCATTATCAGCATACAGGGTACAAGGAAAAGTTATGGTAACACTGAGATGATATGATATTTGCTAAAATACTAGGGGTGTGCCAAAATATCAATACTACGATATATCGCGATATGTTGTCTTGCGGGACGTTATCGATGCACTGGCACAGATTCTCTCACAAAAACTGTCTCACGAAGGTCAAGTACATGGGCAACACAACGAACATGCATAGCCACCTGGTCCGTCATCATCCTGATCTAGCCAAGGAGTAGAGGACAGCCTTCAATGGATACCATATTCAAAGCAAAGCTTCATTCTGTATCTCCAGGGCTGCGAGTATTACCAAGTCCATTGCTTGTTTTATTTGTAAAGATCTTCGACCATGTAGTGTAGTCGAAAATGAAGGCTTCCGCCGAATGCTACATACACTGGAACCAAGATATGACATACCCTGTTGAAAATATTTCACTGAAAAAGCTATACCTGTGTTGTATGCACAGGAAAACAACAGTGGAAAATGCACTTCAATCTGCTGAGAGAGTTGCACTTACGTGCGATGCATGGACTTCCAGGGCCACAGAGTCCTTTGTGACAATCACTGCTCATTTTATTCACGAGTGGGAACTGCAGTCCTACGTTCTCCAGACTCAGGTGATGTCCGAGTCTCACACCGGCGTTAACGTGGCAGAAGTCATACGGAAGGCTACGGTGGAGTGGAAGCTTACAGGGAAAGACCCAGCGGTTGTCACCGACAACGCATCTAATATGTTACTGTTGAGCTGACTGGATACCAACACATTCGGTGTTTTGCACATGTACTTAACCTCGCTTCACAGCGTGCCCTGAAAGTGACAGCTGTTGCTCAATTCATTGCGAAGGTCCGGAGGATTTCCACGTTCTTCCACAGAAGCACAGCAGCTGCCGATGCACTGAAGAGAGACCAAAGAATGTTTGGACTGCCACATCACAAGCTCATCACAGATGTTGCTGTGCGGTGGAACAGCGCTTACGAGATGCTGGCCAGTTTCTGGAGCAGCAGCCTGCGATCTGTGCTGCCCTCTTATCTCGAGGTAGGTTATTTTTTCTAGTCTAACGTTATATTGTTGCTGATAACGTAACGTTTTGTATTAAAATCTATGTGTGTGTATTTTGTTTGTACGTCATATAGATTAGATTAAATTTTAATAATGTGATTGTGAATGAATGATATAGCTTGAAATATGCTCATAATTTCAGTATTATCTCATTATTTCTTTAAAGTTCTATGCTGCTCTGTTTTTGCATTAAGGCATAGGCAAGTCGAATTTTGATAGGTTACAGAATATAAATTGGATATAATGTGTAATCAAAATGTACATTAAATTCATGCTTTTAATGAAAGTTCCCTTCTGTCCTGTGTTCTTTCATTAAGGTAAGAAAGAGTACCACTGCACCCTGAATGAGACCGACATCTCAAATGCTGAACATGTTGCTGATGACAAGGAGGGAAGCACTGAGCAGCAGACTCCAGAGACCAATGTGCACACACCAAAGAAGAAGAGGAAGTCTGCACTTGCTGATCTCCTTGAGCAGACGTTCAAGTCCACCCACCATCAACTGTCGGCGACTTCCATAGCTGAAACGGAGGTCAAGCAATACCTAGATGCTCCACCTCTACCACTGACATGACCCCTTGCACTGGTGGAAATCTCATGCTCAAGCCTACCCACTCCTTTGCAAAGCTGGCCCAAAGACATCTGTGTGTCCCAGGGACCAGTGTACCTGCGTGTGTTTTCTACTGCAGGTGACATAATCAGCTCTCAGAGGGGCTGTCTCACCTCTGAGCATGCTGACCAGTTGCTCTTCCTGAAGAAGAACACGCACTTTTGAAATGTGTGTGCAGTACAGGTTTAGGTTAAACTTTACACAAGTTGTTAAGTACTAAGCACAAGTTAAATGTTCTCAGGTTTTCAAGTTTACAAAGAACAAACTGATATTAGTATTAGCACTGAAATGTATGTGCAGTCTGCAGTGCAGGTTTAGGTTAAACTTTACACATGGTGGTTAGTACAAGTTAAAATGTGCCCGGGTTTTCATAGACCACCCAATTGTTTATGAGATTATAATGCACTGACTGAAATGTTTATTTTTCATATACAGTGAAATTTGCCAGTTTTCATAAAATAATTTGATTCTGCTTGTTAAGCAGCACTGATGTGTGTCCATGTTTACAGAGAAGAAGTTGATAATACTAGCACTGAAATGTGTACGCACTTTGTTTTACTTGGCTGTTGTTCATGTGAAATTGATTGACAATGTTTTGTAATTCCTCTGAAATGGATTCAGTGCAGTTAAATTTTGAATTTCATCAGTGACACAGATATCATGATGTATCGTGGATGAAATTTCTTACAATGTATTGATTATCGCAGAATCGCTGTATCGTCAAATTATCGTTATCGTGGGCAAAATATCGTGATAGTATCGTATCGCAAGGTACCTGGTGATACCCAGCCCTATAAAATGCCTGTATATCCTTTCTCCCCAGATGGCTCTTCAAGAGAAATTCATCATGAGAGTCATTGCTGAGGGAGATATCAGAAAGTTGGCAATGACAACAGGACCTGACACACTTGAAGAATTGATTGGCTGGCTTAAACAAAAGAGGAGAGAGAGAGAGAGAGAGGAGAGGAGAGAGAGATTGAGTTTAAGATGTTTAAAAAGAGAAAAAAACTTAAACCTTCACCTGACCATCCATCAGCATAGGGGTGAGTAGATTATGACTGCATTTTCATTTTTGGGTGAACTATTCCCTTAAGTCCCAAGATTAGACACCCATATGGACCATAAACATACAGAGATGTAACTTGCAGCTGGAAAATGGGCATATATGACGATCTTGGAGTGGTTAACACTGTGTGACCCAAATTGTATAATGTTGAGGGTCACATATTTCAGTCATTTGACCATGGCCTTGTACATGGTTTGCTATGTTTTATATTTCAGGTTTGTTACGAGTTCTCTCCTATGTACTTTCCAGTCATGGAAATTTGCAATAAAGGGAAGTCATGGAATTTATTTCATAACTATATGTGAGTGTATTTAGTTATGTCCACTGTCTTGCAGACCACTGAGCCAACAGACATCAGATGCCTTTGTCTTCGGGGACTGCCAGTCATCTTGGGGCATGATCCCTCTGCGTTCTTCAAAACCTGCCCTGTAAGTAACTACATTTGTACATTTCTTTGCATTATTGATTCACAACACAACAAACAGACAAATAATTTGGATGATGAGATGATGAAAAGTCCATTTAAAAGTGGTATTGTCCTTCCTTACTTTTTGGTGAACAACAAAGCATTATTGAACTGACATAATGGATTCTCCTTGTCTGTTTCTTTCTGTCAGGATGTAAGTGACAGGGATTTATATGGTGCCAGTGGGAATCCTCTGCATTGAAGAAATTCCTCAGCTCACCCCATCCAGAGTGGGCATCATCGTCTTGGAGGGGATTGCGGTCATGGAGGAGCTGGCCAACCTACCACAGGCCTTCTGTGTCCTTTTTGGACTGATTTATGCCTTGCACTTAGATTACCCCAAGTGCATGAAAAGTTCTGTAGATGGTTGATTATTTGAAAGAGTAAAACTTGAGCAAAAAGAGTCTTGGCAAAAAAAAAAAAAGTCACAGTTTGATTGGAAATTATATTGAAAAGCCAAAAAGAGAGTGTTGAACAGCTGTTCAAAGCATCAACTTGTAAAACACTGTTGGTCAAGTATTTAAACTTGATGGCTGCATCAGAGAACGTGGTTATGAGTGGAGTGGGGCTGAAATCTTATCTTATTTTTTTAGCATGTGTCAAGTAATGTAACCTATAACGTTTCACAAATTACAAATGGAGAATATGACTTTTTGCTTTAATCCACGATGAAAAACTCTTTCCACTTTATTCAACAGGGCTTGCTCAACCTGGGCAGAGGTGAGCTCTGTCTAAAACAATGTTCTGAAATATACCACTGTTCCAGATATCAGTGCTTGGTTCTTTGTAATGTTGCACTTTTAAATGTTTACTGTTTTGCACTGTTTGTGATATATGTTTTTAAGTATTTCCACTGACTTTCTGATGACGATCAGATTTGTACTGATCTAGCAGTTTGGTTCCATCCGTATTGCTATGCATGTTTTATGGTTTTGTTGTGGTTTTATTATTAGCAGGACTTAGGATCCTTGTAGTGCTACAGCAATCCTGTAACAGTGGGAGCATGGAAGACACTGGCGTCATGCACATCAAAGCTAAAGTTGTGGTTCCACTTTACAATTCGTGCATGTAGAGAGCAGCAGTAGCAGTTTTTTTTACCCTTTTAAAATGTGTTATATACCATCAGTGTCAACCAAACACAAATAATATTTAAAAAATGTTAAGAGGCAAGATTCCAATTAAAGGACATACTTTTGTGGTTTTTATTTTTCTTAATTTAGAATTTCTGGTTTAAAAAAGTGTAATGAAATAGAATTTTGTTTTTTACTCTTTAGATACTAGGTGGAGTAATTGGGTAAAGCAATTAATATTACAAGTGATTTTAAGTGATTTTAATCAACTTGGAGGTTAGTGCATTGAACTTAAAATAACAATTTCAGTACTCAAGTTTTTAAGTTAAATTCACTCAAGTTTTCACCAAACACGTGGCTTCATTTCGCAGGGACAGAGGTTACAGCTTGGTTTGTACAGCAGCAACAGACTTACTGCACACATGGGGACATTCTGTTTCAGAGCTCAGGCATGTTGACCTCCTGTATTCTCTAGATTAGAGTACAGTAGTGATAAACACTCCTATGATCTCAATCTGCAATGGCTGGTTGAACACTGTGGGAAGAAGCACTTCCAGTTTGTTTTTGTCCTGTTCTACTAATCCACACATTCAGTAACATTCACTTTACAATTTCTGTTCCACGCAACACAATGTTTATGTCACATACTGAACCAAACGTCTCTACCATTACACCCTGAATATCCTGTGATGTTTTTTTTCTTTCTGTCTTTCTTGAAAATAAGATCTCAGTGGGTATTACTTTTCTATAGCTCATATTTCTTCTGAAGGTCCTCACTCTACAGTACTCTACAGTAAATGAAATGTTCAGCTTTGCGCTGTGCATAAAGATCCATTCTCTGATGCTCCACTAAACCTTTTGTTGTTAGGATTCTACTTTGCACACAGGTGGTATTTGCTTCAGATGCAGGTATCAGCTTTATCCCCTTCAAACTCACACCCCTCCCTGCCCCCGTTCTCTTCTCCAGCTCCCCGCACTCTGAGTGCTCCTCATTGAAACAGACTGCAGCCCTCACCGCTGCTTACTGGGATTGGGCTGCAGCCTTAACGTGCTCTGGCATCCTCGTTACAGGAGCTGCTTTCACTCATGAATTCACTCAGAGCCGCGCCAGCCGAGCCTCAGAGATAGGGTCGGTTGGTGTAGAGTCACAGCCCTACAAGGTAACAAGAGAAACAGGCTTTGCCACAACACAGAATTGTCAGTCCTACTGAATATTCAGAATGTGTCAGCTTGTCTGAATAGCACTTGCCACTCTGCCTGCTCACAGTCAAAAGGGAGTCTCCTGTTGGTACACAGACCCAAACCAACATTTTAATACACACACACACTCCCTCTGCATTCACTCCTATTTGCCTGTCCTGTTGAGACCAATGTCATTCTCATGCAAGGGAGAGCTGAATGGCTTTGCTTTATGCTTCACCGAACCAGTAAAAGTCTGAGTGAAAGTGAAGCCAAGATGCTGCTCTGTGTGTGCAGAAGCTTGTTTTTAGTTTATCCAATTAGTTTATATAGAGGGGTAGTTCACTCAACATGAAATTCTTTTCTGGCTACTTGAAATAATGATGAAAATTATGATTTAATAATATATATATAGAGAGAGAGATGCACAGCAGCATTTATAATAATGATAACGATAACTATCATTTCATTACAAATATGACAAACCATAATAATATTATACTACTACTACTACTAACAATAATAATAATAATAATAATAATAACGTGACAACGTGTGTGTGCATAATGTGCCCTCAGTTCACAGTGTCACTGGTCAGACACGGTGAAGCCCATGATGTTGCTGTACATATGAATTCTTTAAGTTTTTTTAATTGAAGAAAACCCACCTTTTTTAAAAAGTCAATATTTCAGAAGTCAACGAGGAATCCTGTTGAATAACTGTAATTATGATATTTGCCATAATCGAGCAGCTCTAGTGTGATTTAAGGTTAGTAACTGGCAAGAAGACGTTTCTCATTCCAAAGTGAAATATCTTTTCAGTTTTTAATTGAATGAATTGTTTGGATTGTTTCCATGATGCTGACAGTGTACAAAACATATTTACCAGTATTTTCATTTCTAAGAAAAAATATGGCATCCATATTTGTTTATACCACAATTTAACTGAGGTGGGGCGATAATCCAGATGTTCATTTGCCAAATAACACTAAGTTATCAGTAAAATCATCTCATTCTGCTGCACCAACAGCAATGAACTCATTAGTGCTTCAGATGCCAGAGGTTTGCCTTTCAAGATTTACACTTGATCACAAGTGTTTTCAAACAGGATTTTTCAGCTTCACAAGACCAAAGGATGAGGACCGGTTGGTTTGGCAAATGTCACCTGTTTAACTGCCTCACTTCAGATGAAGAGCAGTACACAGCACCTTCACTGCACCGGGCAGCACTGTCTCCCTGTATGTGCTGCATTTGGTATCATTTGCATTTGGCTGAGAATGTGTTAGAAGTGACTCAGCCATCGGACTCTCTTGTGAACACTGGAGGGCAGAGAGAGAGAGAGAGAGAACGCCTCAGGTTGTTTTTTATGCATGGATCCTCCTCCTCCTCCTCTGCCTCAAAGGAGAGGTCAGGGTTATGTCCAGGGTCACCCTCCTTGCCTTTTTTTCTGCCTCACAGCACTATGAAAGGGTCAGCCCATCAAAGCATGGATTAACCACTCTTCTATAATGTGTGTGTGTGTGTGAGTAGGTGTGTGTGGATTCTCCCACACCCTGGCCTTGCCTGTTTTTGTATAGCAGTCATGAATACACATTAGTGCTGCTGTTTGAGGGGTCGCGGTTCAAAACAGTAATCGTGTTTCTGTATTTGAGCTCTCTCCACCTCTTTTTGACATTGGCTCTGAGGTTGCTACTCGTGGCGCGAGCTCGGTTGCAGTTCTGCGTCGCCACCCCTCATCTGTGGAGCTACAGGCTTCAGGGTGCAGGTCGCTGACATGCCATATTGATCTTACAGCTCCATCTTTCCAGTTTCATGTCAAGCAAATCAGATACTGCACAGACCTTTAAGACCAAATCTCCTTCCTCCCATGTGACTGGCACAGGTCCAGTTTAAATATGATTACTGCTTTCTTGTTATTTAACTTTCATCATTCGGTTTTTAGCATGTGGATTAGCATTCTTTTCTTAGTGATTCTTTCTGAAACTATCAGAACTAAAATGTCATTTGAGGCTTTTGTCTTGAAACTGTGGAGATAAATAAAAGTAAGAAGTAAAAACACAGCTAGGCATGGGGCAGGGGAATGTAATTCAATTAGCATATGTAAGAAAATGATGGTGCTCTGAAGATAACAGACAGCAGCCTTTGACACTTGTTTCCTAGCAGTGAAAAGATGTATGAAGCTCTCTCCTTTCCTGCTTTCTGGAGAAAAATATGCTTACTCCTGGAGAACAGGGGGAGACGTATTGTCCTGTGCAGAGTGGCGATATCTGGCAGAGCACTTTTATTCATCAAGATTGCTACAGAACTCTGATAAATCTCCCCACTGGCCGTCGTCCTTGGCCGTGGTGAAAAAAAAGTCTGGATTAAAACATCGCTACTCCTCGTCTCGCCAAGGTGATGAGTGGATGGAGGGTGTAATTGGGCTTTAGAAATGAGTGACACCCACTACTGCAGCCACACTTTTCCTCCCGCCTCTCCTCAGTGCTTTGGGCGAGATAAAAACAAAATGGATGGCTGCATTAGTAATTAAACAACTAGTTGGAAAGTCTGAAGATGGGGGGATTCCCAAGATAAATGAGAAAGCAAATGAATGACAACATAAGAGAATTTTGTTGAGTTAAAGTGCCTCTTGTTTTGGGCTTTCTTCTTCAATGTATTTTTGCTCATTACCTTATCATCAGTTTCACTGAGAGAAAAAGTAAAATATGCTGATGACTTCTCTTTGGTCTGGGGAGTTTCTGGCCGTCTCAGGAGTTTTGTGCTGATCGTTTACCATGTGAAGTGATTATACGGCAACTGGACCTTTTGTTATCTTGGCGAGGCAGTCTGTTGTAAATAGCTCTGAAGTTATCTGGGAAGCACAGTCATTCGGAAAGGAGTAATTGGATAATTAATTTAGTCCCGGACAGGTCAAACGGATTTTCGTCTCATCTGCCTTTCTGTAGCTCACAAGGTCCCATGGACACATGATTGATGTGTGCCACTATAGAATAATTAAAGAGACTCATCTGCCCCTCACCCTCCACTCAAAGCACAGTGAATAATGAGTGCACATGAGAGGTGACTAGGGTAAGACCAATATACATACTGAACATGTATCAGGACAAAACTGGCCTTTTATTATGTGTTGTCTGTGTCTGAATGGTTGATATGATGCAGTTTCATTGATTACATGTATGGTGCAGAAGTAGTAGTTGTCTTTAAGCACTTAACTTGGTGAAATAATTCCACACAAACACATATCAGTATGACCTGACAGATTTCTAACAAGTCTTCCAAAACTAAAACAAAATAAGTTATTCTTCTTTAAAAAAACACCATTATTATTGGCAGAACAGCATCATTTGTTGGTGCCTGTCAAAATAATTCCAAATCAAAAACTGAAGTTTGGTTACATTCAGAGAATCTGGGTTATGATGGTGGTTTGGCTAAAAGATTCCAGAAAAATTGTGATTTGGGTTAACAAGACTATTGGCTCTTTCAGACAAAATGCAATGCATGGTGCGCTTGCTGCTGGGTTCAGAGCGCTCTGCATTCAACCTGGTTGAAAACTTAGCATTAGCATGCTAACATGAGAAGTGAAAAGTACAGCAGAAGCTGATGGCAAATCATTTGTTGAGACATTTTAGTCTGGACCAAAGTGGTGGACGATAAACCAACTAGGCTGTCCCGAGGCTGATGGGAATGTCATTAGTTTTGTATTGAAGAAAAGTCAGTGCACAGTAAAAATATAGGGCTATGAAAACTAAAAATTCTAGGTAACTGGCTGCAATAGATTTTTGTGTTTTGAGTCCAACTAAAACTCTCAAGTTTTGAAGACAACTACATAAATTTAAGACAACAAATTATCTTTTGTTGAGATAACTTATAAATTAACTTTGAGATAACTTCAAATTTAGATTTTTTAACTTAAAATTCAGCAGACTCAACTAATTATTTTTGTTTCAGATAAGTTACCTTTCAAAACTCAACATTTTGAGTTGTACTTATAAATACTCTCAAACATGAGAAGTTATGGCAACTAAAACTTTTCTATTATGCCTATATATGATACAAATACAAATAATACTAGTTCAGTAAAACATGTTTATTTAAACATTAAATACAACATTCAAGCAAATATGCAGGAGGATGAAATCTCTTAGTATCTACCAATAGTGCAAGTTTTGTAGACTGCACACAAACAAAAAGATGCAAACTGGTGTGGACATGTTAAAAGAGTCCAAACCACAACACAGTTCAAAAGCACCGTGATAACAACCCTGAGCTTGGTAACACCATTATAAATAGTACAAATATGCAGGAGAATGAAATCTCTATCTATCAACACAGGTGCAAGTACACAGCACACAAACAAAAAGATGCAGACTGATCCTAAAAACATTCTGGTTTGAAGAAACATGTTAAAACAGTCTAAACTACAACACAGTTCAAAAGCACTGTAATAACAATCCTCAGCTTAGCAACACTAGACGTTAGACATGACTTATACTTTTCCCCCCTAATGTTAACACTTTTAATCAAGTGAAAAAAAAAGTTATTTTCTTAAAAAAAAAAAAAGCCCATCTTTGTAGAACTGTAGGAAAATAACCCTGACAGGGATGAGTCCTTTGCTTGCAAGACAGGCCCAAAAGCCAGTCCACATAACTAAAAAATAACAAAAAATCAAATGTAATGTAAATAATAATGGGCTTGTGACTAAGAGTTGTTGTCAGGCTTCTTACAGCAAGAGCTTTGTTTTCAGGCTCCGCACACGCTGTGAACAAGAGGGTGTAAGCTCCATAAAGATGTGCTGCACTGTTTCAAATGTATATCTGAGATGTCCTGGGAACTCTGTTAATGCATAAAGTAGGCCAAACAGGTAAGCAAAGGCAGTGGGAAGGTTAACAGTTTGAAGCAAGGCCGGTGTACCATCATCCATGAACACGGTGAGCACTCCCATTTGGACCCCTTTTGTTTGTCTGTCTTCTGGATCGGTGTCCTGTTAAAAGCAGAAATTCAAATTTAATATAAACACTGTTAAGATAACACTTTAATTAAACACCCATGTCAGGGTGTAATTTTAAATGTGTGTATGTGTAAAAGGATATTATTCTGTATGTATGCATACAAGTCTGTCCCTGCTGGAAGTGATGTAAAGCAAGCCCTGGAGCAACTTTAGGCATAGCCTACAGTAGAAGACAGTCTTGTGTCTCAGCCTGAGTAAACCTGTAGTTTACAGTTCCTGTACTATACAGTGTTTTTCCTGTGATCCTGATTTTGAAAGGCGGCGGAAATGTTTTACTTTGATACCGTGGCGGACTTCCTGTCCGGTGCGATCTGCTCTGTTGAGCTTGAAGCGATTTAGCAACGGCTCTGTCAAAAATAGAACTGCTATAGATTGATAGCGCGGAGAGCCTCTGCTGGGACGCTGCCGAGACGTGCCGCGGTGTGCCTGGTGGAAATGTGAGCATTGATTAGAGTGGCAGCGATCAGCTCCGGTGACCACGGCGCTGACGTTCTGTGGCGCTGACGGACCCGGTGGAATTCCGGGGTAAGGGAGAGAGCCTCCACTCTCTCTGTAACAAGCTGCAAGTCATTTATCTAACATCACAATTTGTCCAAAACTGTTTATTGACGGTAAAAATGAAACAGAAGGTAAATATCCTGCAAAGTTCTTCTCTGTGCTACTCTGATCAAAGCAGCATCCCTAGCAACGGTCTGTTACACTTAACAACTGTCTGGCAACTGACTGCAGGAATTATTTTTCTGTTGCTGTTGTTGCCTACCTTGATCAATAGATTGTGGTAATCTGGTAAAACTCCATATTCAACCTTTAATTAAACGGCTTTGGAGTGATAGTGCTGGTTAAATCAATGACTTGTAACTTGTTCCAGGGAGAATGGAGGCTCTCTGCCTTCCACCTAGCGTCTCTTAGCTGAAAACCAACCTTGTAAGATCAGACCCTCATCTTGCTCTCCCATCTCAGCGGCACCACGACACAAACAAGTAACCCGTAATATCTTGTGATAGATAGGACTACACCAATAGACACACTGTAACACATCAATGATAAATAACTTTATCCACCGATCCATGGATTGCTTTCTTGCCGGCTTTGTTGAAAACAAATGCACATTGAGGAGAGGAGGGTTAGCAACACAGAGGAGAAGTGACTGGGCTAGCCCTTTATTCATCAACAGACTGTGACCTTCATTCACTTAGAGTACTACTTTATTTCAGCATTTATAGATTTATAAGGGACATTGCTACCATAACACTGTTAATCAAGTACAGTTTGATTTCTGCTACTGTTCAGATGATGGTCAGCAGCACCACTGCCATTCAGGTGAGAACTGCTCAGAGCAGGAAGAGCGCTTGTTAAATGCTCTGTTTAGACAGCAGATGGTGCTACTGGGCCATGTAACTCATCTTAATGGCTAAAATATATGGAACGTTGTTGATGAATACAGTTTTTTGGGAGCTACGATCTTTTCAATTTTCTAAAGCAATATGGCATAGAGAATTATACATAATATGTGCATGATAATTAATAATGTGCACGGACCAAAAACAAAAACAGATATTCTGTACTCACCAGGCATTTCAGGAAAAGCTTCTCTGAAGTGTCACGGAGAAAAAGAGGTAGACCTTCTAGACATGCTCTGCTTCGATGCATTGTGATGTCAGATGTCTGGAAATTGGACAAAGGAAAGACATAGGACATTTGGTTAAAAACAGTGCAGCTAAGATTTATTTGTCATTAGTTTAAGTCTTATAAGTCTTATAATAAAAAAATATAAATAATAAAAATCCCCAAATGAAAATCAAAGTTGACACTTCAGGTTCTGTTACAACTACATAGAACAATGACATGTTAATAAAATGATTCAACATCACTCTGTTAAGCTTACATTAAATTAGCTAAAGAAACCTCAACCACTAAAGCGTAACCAATAATTGGGTTCAAGCCTAACTCTAATCCCCTCCCCTCTCTTTTGGAACCAGCTCTCACCCTGGGCTGAAGACACTCTCTCCACTTTTCAGAACCGGCTCAAAACCGTCCTCTATGAGCTTTTCATAAGGGCTGGCTCAGGTAATCCTGAACCATAATCAAAAATAAATTATGTTTATTACATGAATTCACGTGTTCATCAAGAACATCCAAGAGGCTCTCCATGTCTTGTCCTAAGGCCCCTTTCCTGGCACGATACAGTTTGAGTAGTCGAGGACAATAGATGTCTAGGGCTGCTCTAAATGTCCCCAACAGGTCCTTGGTAGTTACACGGTAGAACTCGCTTCAAATCTGTGGAGCATGAAAGAAAGAAAGAAACAAACAAAAAAAATGCACACAAAAAAACAGCACACACATAAATGCAACCAAACCAATTTACATAGATTTTCTCTTAAATGTTAAGTAGTCAGTTTCTGAGTGCCTTTATTGGCAAGGATGCCCATGGTGTTACCCAATAGCAATAGTTTTGTGATATCAAATAGTTAGCAACTTTCACACACACATTTACTTACCTGGTCCTTATGAAACAAGGCAGGCCATCTCTCCTGGATTTCCGTGACCATGGGCTGTACCTCAATAATCTCCTTTCTCCTGAGGGAAAATGTGAGTTCCATCTTCTGAATGATAAGTTCCATGTCTTTCCACTTCTTTTGGTTTTAATTCAATTTGACTTTTATCAGGGTAAGCTTTCAGAGCAAACATTTCTTGTGCCAGCTTGTCTAGAATTTCCATTTTTACGTCTCTTGTTAGACTCAGACCTTTTCCAGTTTTTTGAAATGTCTCATTTCCCTTACGCAGCTTTAACTCTACATCATATGCAAATGAAGGAACTGGAAAAGGAGAAGGCCACTCTGAAGCACTTCGCAAAATGGTCTGAATAATGGAGGATGTGCTGTGGGAAGAGTTAGCGGACTGATACTGGCTGTATCGAGAGAAGAGATGGACGCTTGACTTGGTGTTTGTGATTCATCATCACTAGTCCAAACAATGTGCAAGACAGCCTTTTCTGCAGGCAACTCTACCATGTCCACTAAGTTGCATAGTGCATTTTTAAAGTCTGGATCCTCATATTGTACAGAGAAATCACCTTCTAGTTCAAGTTTTCCGTAGCTCATCAATTAAGTTGCTCCACAGATTCAGGGTGTTTAGTCAGCTTTAGTCAACTTTCCTAATGAGTTTGGGGTAGCAACAAAGCCTGTGAAGACAAAGAAAAACATTTTATACACAAGCATGGTCAAACAATTCTTGAATCATACACATCTAAAGTACATACTGTGATTCCTGTGTGGCATCCTGAGTGTGTCCCTTCCTCCTCCTCTCCTGGGTGTGGTCTATTTCTTCCTCCTCCTCCTCCTCCTCTTCTCTGGGTGTGGTTTCTCTGGTGGCAGGTGTTTTCTATTACATCACCTTGGATTAGAGTATTTATGCCACTACAGCCAGGTACTCGCTCTCTCTCTCTGATCTCTCTTTAGCTTTGCCCTGTTCTGGGCTCCTCTGTCCCCAGTCAGGTTTGGTTTGGTTTGGTTTGGTTTGGTTTAGTGTAATTTGATACTTTAGGTTGTCCTTTGTGTTTGTTTCAACACTTGCATACTCACACTTCTCACTCATGCACGCCCTACACAACTGATACCACTGCTCCTACACACTCCATAACTTTAGATCCTTTGTGATTGTTTAATTTGGTCTAATTTGGTTTGATTTGATTTAATAAAGTATTGTTTAAACAACTGTACAACTCCCTTTTTGCCATGACTCTCAGAGCCAGGTCATGACAATACCATTACATTCAATGCAGTAGACACGCCCTTGGTGTTACCATTAATTTTCCAGCGACTTGGTATACAGTTAGGGGCTGGTAGTTATTCAAGTCCTCAGGATCCAGGATTTCGACATCCACACAGCTAGTGTCAATAACTTCATAAGACCTGTAGTGTTCCATAAACCAGGAGGAGAACTTTGTGGTTACAAAAAACACTTTCTCAAAGTTGACCACAGTGTGGTCCACTGCATTGCCCAGCAGAAATGATCATGCCTTTTGCATGGTGGGTTCCATGTAAATGAACATCTTTGGTAAGGGATACAGTATCTTGCTGTGGAAACTTGTTTTGAATTGCCATCTTGAGTTTTTCCTCCAATGATGCTGTGTTAACCCTGTCAACGCTGGCTGTGTACAGTTTTGGTTTAAACAGACTTTTGCCATCAATGTAACATGCCATCATTTGTTGATGTTTAGTAGAGAGCGTAAGAAGGATGTTCTTGAAATTGAGAACATCATGCACCACTTTTTTAAAGAAGTTGTGCTTGGACTCAAAGTGCATAGTCCATAAGTCCACTAGAGGTCCAAAGCAACATATAAGGTGTACAAAGTGTTCAATATAGTGATGTTTTGGCAAACACTTGAAGTCAGGAAAAGTGTCAAGAAGCAGCTTGTGATGGTCATATATTTTAGTCTCCAGATAACACAGTATTTCCTCTGATATATTAGTAGAGACAATAATGACCTCCTAATGGCATCAGACAAAGGACTCATCTCTGTACTTGTACTGTTAGATCTTAGTGCCGCATTTGACACCATTGACCATCAAATTCTCTTACAGAGACTGGAACATCAAATTGGCATCAAAGGAACCGCCTAAGCTGGTTTAAGTCGTATTTCTTAGATCGATCTCAGTTTGTTCACGTCAGTGATGAATTCTCCATGCATACCAAAGTTTGTCATGGAGTCCCACAAGGTTCTGTACTAGGACCACTCCTATTTAGTTTATATATGCTTCCTTTAGGGAACATTATTAGGAATCACTCTATCAATTTTCATTGCTATGCTGACGACACCCAATTATATTTATCGATCAAGCCTGATGAAACAAATCAATTAACTAAACTCCAAGCATGCCTTAAGGATATAAAAAGTTGGATGACCTACAATTTTCTAATGTTAAAGTCAGACAAAACTGAAGTTCTTGCAATTGGACCGAAAAACCTCAGAAACTCTCTTTCTAGAGACTTAGTTACTCTAGATGGGATCACCCTGGCCTCCAGCTCCACCGTAAAGAATCTTGGAGTTGTTTTTGATCAGGATTTGTCCTTTAACGTCCACATAAAACAAATTTCGAGGACTGCATTCTTCCACTTACGTAACATTGCCAAAATCAGACGCATTGTATCTTAAGTGGATGCAGAAAAACTAGTCCACGCATTTGTTACTTCTAGGCTGGACTATTGTAACTCTTTGCTCCAATAAGTCTCTTAAGACTCTGCAGTTAATTCAGAATGCTGCTGCACGTGTTCTGACAGGAACCAAGATCAGAGATCACATCTCTCCCATTTTGGCTTCCTTGCATTGGCTACCTATCAAATCTAGAATAGAATTTAAAATTCTTCTCCTTACTTACAAAGCTCTTCATGGTCAGGCACCATCATATCTAAAAGAGCTCATAGTACCTTACTACCCCTCTAGAACACTGCGCTCTCAGGAAGCTGGGTTCCTTGTGGTTCCTATAGTCTCCAAAAGTAGATTGGGAGCCAGAGCTTTCAGCTATCAGGCTCCTCTTCTGTGGAACAAACTACCATTCTGGGTTCGGGAGGCAGACACGGTCAACACCTTTAAGAGTAGACTTAAGACTTTACTTTTTGATAAAGCTTATAGTTAGGGCTGGCTCAGGTCATCCCTTAGTTATGCTGCCATAGGACTAGACTGCCGGGGGACTCCCCCCCCCTCTCTCCCTCCCTCCCTCTCACTCTCTCCACGATTGGCATTGCTGATCTCCAAAAACCCGTTGCATGACTCGCTGGAACGTGCTGGGTGCATTACACAACCCGAAGGGCATGCGATTCCATTCGAAAAGTGAAAGGAGTACAAAATGCGGTCTTGGGTCGGTCGGCCTTTGCCACTGGGACCTGATTGTACCCGCTGAGCCAATTCAGCCTCTTGCAGCAGATGACATAAGAACAGCTCAAAATGCAGATCTAGTCATAAACAGAGTAGTGACATTGAAAAAAACACGTCCACCTGAAACATAAAGACAAGCTGGTAGAGAACGAAGGTGTCCAACAACTGCTCAGGGAATGGTCCCGTCTACAGATAGATGGTGATGGCATCCTCCGAAGAAAGACTGCGACAAGCAGCTGGTTGTCCCTGTGTCTCTGAAACCAGTTGTATACAAACATCTACACGAAGAAATGGAACACTTAGGTGCAGACAGAATGGTGGCTCTAGCAAGAGAACGCTTCTTTTGGCCTAAGATGAGACAGGAGATGGAACACTATGTTACCAAAGTGTGTCGCTGCATTAAGAGAAAGAAACCGAACAGAGTAACCAGAACAGCTATACAGAGTATAGAGACTTCTGCACCGTTAGAGATGATCACCATTGATTACTTACATCTGGACAAGTGTAAGGGAGGTGAGGAATACATACTTGTAGTTGTTAATCATTTTACTAAATATGCACAGGCATATGCGACGAGAGATAAGTCTGGGAAGACAGCAGCCAGAAAGCTGTTTGATGACTTTATCATGCGTTTTGGTTTTCCATCCAAGATACACCACGACCAGGGAAAAGAGTTTGAAAACACTCTCTTCCACAAGCTCCAAGACTACTGTGGTATTCGTCACTCCCGCACTTCTCCATATCATCCTCAAGGTAATCCTGCAGAGCGTTTCAATAGGACACTGCTTGGAATGCTGCGGACACTGGAGTCTCAGAAGTCCAGGTGGAAGGAGCACCTTAACAAAGTGGTCCATGCCTATAACTCAACTGTGCATGAAGCAACAGGATTTTCTCCATTTTTCCTTCTCTTTGGTCGTGAACCAACAATACCAGTGGACCTGATGAGAAGTGGAGAGAAGTCATGCAAGAAGCCTATGCCATTGCAAGTCAGAACATGAAGAAAAGTGCTAGAAGAGGGCAGAAAAATTACAATCAGCGTGCATGGAGTTCAACACTTGAGTCAGGTGATCACGTCCTGGTGAGAAACCTCACTCCCAGAGGTGGCACTGGAAAACTGCGCAGCTACTGGGAAGACATGATTTATGTCCTCAAGGGAAGGAAAGGCCCTGATAGTCCAGTGTATGTGGTTGAGCCATTGCAAGGAACTGGTAGAAGGCGTGTGTTACACCGAAACCTACTCCTGCCGTGCCCCTACCTGGTTGAAGAGCCAGAGGCGGGTGAATCCAACCTGAAAGAGGAAAATAGTGAAAAAAACAAAACAGAGAACAAGAAGACGACATACAGCCAAGCACGACACTTACTCAGCTGATACAGACAGTTCGAGTGAAGAGGAGGATCACCTGTGGACAGCAGTGAGACATGCAGATCTGCCTCTCAACGCAAAGCAAGGAGTTCTGCCCCATGAGTGAAACACCCAGAGACAGACCTAAGGTGGCATTGACGCCTGAGGAGCACTCTGAAGAGGAACATGTGGAGGAAGAGGGCGACGCTCCAGCTGTGGAATCTGAGGATGAGCAGAGCAATGCTGCAACAGGGAGACAAGGGCCCAAGAGAGTTCAACAGCCCAAGCGTGTCTACACCTATGACCAGCTAGGCCAGCCAACCTTTCAACAGCTGAAAACCTGTCCAGTCGGTGTGAGAGAGCCCTCTGAGACCAGCCATGACCTGCCGACCAGATCGTCATCCATGTATCCTTTTTGCCATGAATAGAGATTCACACACATACAGGAGGCAATTTATTAACATGAGTTACAGTTCATGAGAATGTGGTGATTGACACACATTACAGAATAGAAAAACAGGTTATCTATCTATTTTAATAAGTACAGAAAATGGGGGTGCTATTCTAGTATTTTGGAGTCAAGATAGTAGTGTGGTACATATGGTAAAGATGGAATTAGTAGTGTGTGCACATACAGATTTTACTTGACTTATGGGATATATGGCTATGAGATGTGTAAACACACAGTACTGAGTGTAGATGGTAATTTTCTTGTCCCGTTTGTGACACCAATGCTTCTATGGACTATGCACTCTTCAATACTTAATGGACAATGAACATTTGATCCTGTATTGTGGCCATGAGAGACTTTTGCAAAGAAGAAGAAAAAAATGGACTTTTGAGATAGTACAACCTCATCATCCTGAAAAAAAGTGCTGTGTGTCATACATACCTACTACCTTACCTGTTCACCAAGTGTTCAATAGTAGAGAGATTAAGAAAATGTTTGGCAACATTTCATTTAGTGGGGGAGGGTGTTGAGACCTAGATGTAAATAGCCTATTATTATTAAATTTACATTTTGATATTTTACTTTTTTAATACGTAAGATGCCAGTGAGCCAGAGAACTTAGTAAGAAGTAAACAGTCGTTATTGAAACTGTATTTTTATTTTGCTTTTATTTAATATTTTTTGGACTGAGGTCAGAGTTCATGTGACGTCACCGGCCAGCGCCGAGGGAGATTGTGTTTTTTTTGGTTGGCGGTTTTGTTTTACATGTGCGCCGCGACGGCCGTGAGTCTGTGCATGCCTGCTGGAAAAATCACACGTAGAACCGGACAAATAAAGTTGCCAAACTGTGAGACGGAGTCATGTCTGCTTGAGAGTGCAACATACACACAAGCGCAGACTACCATCCTTTTCTTAACCAGCACGATCTGTGAAGCAAACGGACTACAGCTTTCCCAGATGACCTGAGCACCAAGTAGCTGATTTATGTGTTCTTTAAACACTTCATATTCCGATGGTGGAATGTGCCGATAGCACTGGCGGATGGGGGTGTCATCAAGAAGCATGATTTCGTGTGTTATGAGGTTGGTGCAACCCAGATCACCATCGTGAGAAGAAAATACTGAAGCGTATTTCCAAAGAAGATGTCAAGCTCCCTCCTGTTCTTCAGCAGACAAAGTGAACAGATCGACTGCATCTATTTGGTCTTGCTCCCCCCATAATTACAGTCATGTGTGGACAAGAATTGATCAACTTAGTCTCTCCCCCATCCCTTAACATAACTGGTGAGCCAGTAGTAGCTCCCCTCGAACTTTGGCTCCTCAGTTCGACGGGCGCTAGTTTTCCGAATGCTGAGCTAGATCCCGCCGAGAGGCTGGCCACGGAAAAGCAGATGCTAAAAGTTGAGGAGGCGCGCCCCTCTGCACTCCCTGGCGAAGTGGCGGGCCGCTGACACCGCTGGCAGATGACTGGGCCGCGGTAAGGAGAATGGTTACGCTGCTGATTGATCTGCAGCTGGAATACATATGGAAACAGTTTTATGCAGCTATTCAGCCCATCAAATGTAATGAAACATTTTCTTACCAAATCTTTAAGACACAAACATAATTCTACTGGGATAACACCTTCAAAGAAGTCATGTAAAATATCTGGGAAACCCAGTAACAGGATGGAAATGGGACAAATGCTTATGAAGTACACAGGCCTTTTCACACCATTCACAGTTTGTTGATCACCAGATTCCTCCACAAAGGTGTTGTGCTGTTCCACAGTTCTTAGTTGACAATCCCTGAGTGAGTGCAATTTTCTCTGAATTCACAAGACTCACACAAAAAAGTGCACGTCTCCTCTCTTCTCCTTGTCCTGCAATGTGATCTTGTAAGATGTGTTTTCAGTGTCCCGTGGGTCCGGAAAGTGCACACACAGTTGCTGTAAATACAGGGCAAGTTAGCTCCTCCTCCGTGCCTCAGACGATAGTGCTCAAAGAGACCCTCTTGGTTTGTGCAGGCAAAATCATAATTGCACCTCACAGGACAACTGCAACAAGAAATAAAAGTCCAGTTAGTTGATAAAATAAACAAATAAATAACAAAATATACACTCAAAAAATAAGACCCTCACAAACTTGTCAGTCCAGCAATTTATCATTTAATTTAATATTTAGATTGTTTCTCTGTTGGTGCTGTCTCATATATGTATAGTATGTGTTGTCATACATACTTGTGGTATAAACTAATTAGATACATGGTTTCATTTTTCATCTCCTACATATTTGTTTTCACTCCGCATTTCCAAACCGCATGGTCGGTCGTCATGGAAGCATGACGACCGACCGGAACAAGACGAGCAGTATGTCATGTTTACATGACTCTTGATTGTAGTAACACTAAACTTTAACATTAAAGACACACGCGCACAGTATACTGGTTATTTGTAGCACTGCTTATTTTGTTTAATAAATGAGCTCCAGTTCGACTGTAGCTGCACTAACGGAGCCAACAGAGCTAACAGAGCAACGGAGCTAACGAAGCTAACGTAGCTAAATGGTATATTTAAATGAGTCCATCCCATTTAATTTATACATGATTTATGCATTGAAAGACCTCTCTTAGACGTGAGAGGGATACTTCTCCGGATCCTAATGTTAAAAGGCCAGTAAATATATAATAATAAAAAAATATATAATAAAGTATAATCTACAGTGTGAACCCTGACTTTTAGTACTATATTGAGCAAAATACTCACCTTGAGAGTAAAAAAAACTCTCAAAGAGATGTTGGCAGCACATGGACACAGTGTGGTTGTGATGGAACCCCTCCAGATATGCATTGGAGACCCCCAGTTCTTGTTCTCTAGTTTTCTAGAACTTGTCCTGACATCAAATGCACAGTTTTGAGGTTTGCTAACTCAGGTTATTAAGTGAGACCAACTTTAGCCAAGAAACTTGAAAAAGATAGTTGGAATACATATGTTGAATAGTTTACAACACAAGTCAACCTTTTTTGTTTAGTTAGCTGAAAAAATATGGTTAGGCCAACAACTGTTAAGTTTTCATTTTTAGAGTGTGGTTCACCAAACTTATTCTGTGGGGACTGTACAAGATAGAAGAAAACGACTACTTTGTTGTTGTTAGTTAATCTTATGGAATCTCTGTCACTGATAAAAGACAACTGTGAGGAGCCTTGGCAGCCAAATGGTTAAAGCATATCATGGAAAGTCTCTCTCAATGACTGCGATGTGGTGTGACTTTGTGATGTTAACAACAAAATCTCGATGACATGACCTCAGTGATGATGTGAAGTTACAGAGGATAATGTTGCGGCTTTGAGAGAGCAGGTAACCAAACACTATGTTAGTTAACTAAAGATTGCCAGTCAGTCAGTCAGTCAGCAAATACAGTGAGGCTGACCCAATTCCAGCAACTGTAGCAGCTCGCTCTAGCAGGGGCTCCTGGCACCTGGATGTTAACATCCCCTGCTGTCCACTTCCAGCAACCATATCAGCTGGTTTTAGTCAGGATGGCAGAATCATCTGGGTGAATCAATCTTTCATTTTGTTAATAAATCATTTAAACATATCTTGTTGATGGTGTGATGATGCCAGCAGAGTCTCAGGAGCAGGACGACGCCTCAATTGTGCCACTTCCGACATTCCTTTATATTACCCTCCTAACCCTCTTCTCCTCTTTTTCTCTTGTATACAGCATCCAATTGGCTTCTTCCTAGTAGACAATATGTCTACATGCCTACAGCTGCTAGGTTTGAACCTTATAATGCAAATGGCTGTATTCAGTCCATGGAGGTATGTTTTTTTATAATTCCTTTACTACATCTTATGTTACATTCTATGTTGGTGTTGATTCTGGGCTATATCTTTCTGTTGGCTTATTATTATGAAGACATGATGTTAGTCGAGAATATTGATAACTTTAACATAATAACATAATATATTGCAACTGAATCTGTTATTTGTAGGCTTACATGTAACCTATGTGTATGAACAGTAACATTATCAAGATCATCGACTTTTTACAACAGTTATTAATTTTATATAGTCACAATTAGACACATTACCTTATTGCTATGCAAAAAGATGTTAAACACTAATATGTTTTTTTTTGCCATTATAAATTTGCTTTTTGCTTTTGTTTTTTAAAAACGTTAAAAATATTGAAGCCACTATATAATTTAGTAATGTTTACTTTAGTGCCATCTGATTGTAATGCCAAGAATGATACACTGTAAACAAAGATTGGTTGATTCTGGACAAGTGTCCTTGATCAAAATAGTGAACCCTGATGGCTGTGACGTGTGAGGTGTGTGAATGTGTGTGAATGTGTATATGTAAGAGGCAATGTGTTGTAAAAGCATGTTGAGCGCTCGCTATATGATTCAGTTAAACATCTGTGTTTGTCTATTATCATCACTTATCGTCACTTTATTGACGGTGATTGATTGACTTTTATGATTTTAATTTTTTAGTGTACTCTACAGACAGAAATGTCTGCCATCAGGATAACAAGTAACTCACACAACAATAACCCCAAAAATGCCAAACCCAAAATGTATCACATTCACTCCACTGAATGGTGTGTCCAAGTGGCAGTTGACACATGTGTCTTATCAATTTGCAGCATAAAGGGGACAAAGATATTAACCTAGCACAGCATGATCATATGATGAATCTAATTATAGGAAGTCTGGGCTGGCATGGTGCACTTTGTGCAGTTTAGGCCACTTGTGGATGTTGAGCATTGCCACCTCAATGGCAGTGGCACTGATCAGCAACTCTTGCTGATCAGTGCTAATAGTACATCCTTATTTTGTTGAAAGGGTCAGTTCATTTTCAGATGTGACTTTCCCTGCATGTTGATATCATGAAACTCTTTTGGCACGTCTGAGTTTCATCCCACTCTCATCTCATTAGGCAGAATAAAGCTGGACTGCACAGGAAGTTGTGAGGCTCCCCCGGTGCTCCGTGGCGTGGCTTGGAAAGAGGCCTCATTAAAGTGATTATTCTGATTAGTCTCTGAATGCATCCTGGAGTGAAAAGCTCTAATCATCACACACCGCTACATCCAACACTGATTGACATCTAACCCTTACAGTTTACACAGAAATAAAACCTACATCAGTGTTGAATTTGGGAAATTAGCAAAGCAGGCTGATCATTAAATCCTCTACTAATACAGAGTGGAGAAACTGAAGGTCTGAGGTGGTGGTGTTGTATTAACAAGAGGAAGAGCCAAAAATGTGTCTTGTCCTGCACTGTGACACTGTACGGTCTTATTAAACTAACTACATTAATCTGATAACTCCCACCATAAAGGGTGTTTTTAATTGATGAAACAGTGTCACACTCAAGCTCGGACATCCGATTACTGTCTTTCACGTGTTTATTCTGCATCATACATGCCATGCTAATTAGCACTTAAATAGTAACCGCCAGGTAATAAAGTGAAACGACACAAATATAAAACAAAATCACAGTATTAATGACACAGACATATTATCCACTGTATAATGCACATACATGAACATATTTATGGTATTCAGTACAAGCTGTAATCACTTTGTATACATATATCTTAACCCACCAGCTCAGCTTCACCAGTCAAAACAACGGCATCCATAAAAAGAAAGTCTGGCAGGTAAATGCACCCGCCCAAATAAAATACAGGGGAACTGCTACCACGAGAGGTCGCTATAAAATCACAACAAATGTGGGCGAACTCCACACACCTCCCACTTGGGCTACTTGTCATTGACCAAGTAGGCCACAATAACTATTATTATTATAACAACATCGTGCACAGAACATGCAAAACCTCTCAGGTGACAAAATAAAGACACAGCATAACTGTTCAGCAAAACAGATTTGGTCTGAGTCCTGCATTCAAGTGTCCACAGTTTTAGCACCTCTTAGGTACTCAGAGGAGTAAACAAAGTCCCCTCCTGTTCCTCTACTGGCAGCAACACCACCAGCCTCCTGACGCCCTGTGTAGGATGGTGGAAGGACATGGCTCCTTGTCCTTCCTTGCTGGGGACAGGCTGATGGGAAGACTATGACAAACCCTCACCTTGACGTCTCGGACAATCCCTTATCATCTTGCCACGACTCCTCGACACGACCCAGCCTAAATCAACCGGAGGGCACAGATCTCTGCTTTAACTGCGTCGCCCTTCTGATCGAGGGGTCAATTTAGCCTTTAACTCCACGAGCTGGGTCATGACACCCCTGAAGCCTCCGAGCGCAGGTAGAGAACCACTCCATAAGAGTCACAACTACCATCGGAAAATGTGACCCGCCAGGGTTTACCCAGCCAGCCGGAAGGTGTAATACTCATGGGAAAATGATAGTACTCAGCCGGGCATACTCTTTGAAGAGTTCTCCTCTATGTCCTACATTGTGAGGTCGAGCTCAATGTGCATATTTTTCTTCCTTGTGGAGAAATTAATGGCCACCATGAGGAAAAGTTTGTCCTCCCCATGTGGTAACCCACTCCCAGGGCCTTGTTGTCCTCGTCCCATAATTGGTTAGGCAACACGATAGTCTCCCACACCCACGGCTTAAGGTAAAATCCCCGTTGCAAGAATGGCCTCAACCCCTGGAGGAACTCGCTCAGTCTGGGGTCATTGTGGGACACCAGAATGTCGTCCACGTAAACGTTGTCTCACGATGACATGTCTTTCTTTCACTTTGTCGGCAAACTGTGGCAGATGGGAAGTCTCCTGAATTCTGTCCATCACAGCCCTGGAAAGCTTGATTGCAGCCCCTGGCTACCATGTCGTGCACCTGCTTTGCGTAAGCCTCCTTCCATTTTGGATCCCTCTCGAGGCCCTTCTCTGATTTCAGGAACGCAGCTTGACAGCTTTGCGGTTGTTAGGCAGGGTAGCAGGGTTCTCCTTCCAGGGTATCTGGCGTCACAGTGGCTTGTCGCTGTGGTCGTCAACTTGAAGGTCAGACCTCCTGATGATCTATAACTCTGTCTCGTCAGCGAGTGATATCTCCTTACCCCCAGGCGCACTTTCCACAACGACATCCACCGCACATAGGGTCACAGGCGGCACCAATGCTGTCCCACTTCAGCCATTTGACGATCTCAGCATTGCACGCAGCCGTGGTTCCGACTCCCACGCTGCTCCTTAGCTCGGGGCAGTAGTTTTGGAGTACTTCGACTCTCCTGGACTCCGCCTTCATGGAGCATGCAAAGTGGGTCGATGAGTGACATGCAGTCACCTCAATGTCTTCAGAAAGGTCCGGGTGCACGCCACTGACAGTCTTTCTGAGCGGACCATCCCACAACACCAGATCACCGCACCTCATCATCCTCTGGGGGCAAAGCGGCCTTCCCGGGTACTGATAAGTAACTCAATCTTCTCCAGGTGGGTCAGCTCCCGGTTTGACAACACCTGGGAAGAACTTCTCGAGGGCTCGAGTCCACTGCATGGTCCACTCGGCGATCGCCTCCAGTCCATAGCAGAGCATCTCATGGAGACGCCATGTTCCTTCTTCGTTGCCACTTTTATGTTCACACAATACCTCTTTGTCTCAACCCTCGCCTCCATACCATCCACACCATACACGACCAGTGTATCGGAGGCTAAATTGATTAGTGCTCCAACCCAGTCTCCCCTCCTGGTTGTGACCTCCACCACCATCATGAGGACCGGGCGCTCCTTCTGTCCACTCTCGTCAACCAGATCTTTACCAGCACATACTGTTGAAGACAGAAGCCTCCAGCTTCTCTGGGATCAGACCTAGACTAGCAAACGCGGCCTCTTGTTCTTTGGTCGGACCACGGGGTTTTCTCCTCTTCTCCTCCTTGGTCTCCCCCCTAGTGGTGACTTGAGATACGGTCAACACCTTTAAGAGTAGACTTAAGACTTTACTTTTTGATAGAGCTTATAGTTAGAGCTGGTTCAGGGCATCCCTTAGTTATGCTGCCATAGGACTAGACTGCTGGGGACTCCCCCTCTTTCTCTATCTTTCTGTCTGTCTCTGTCTGTCTCTTACAGGGTTATGCCTAGTCAGGCACGGTATTGGTTTAAGATGCAGTCACATCTCCCTTTACTGAAAATTCTCTCTCTCTCTCTCTCTCTCTCTCTCTCTCTCTCTCTCTCTCTCCCTCCATCACCATTACCACCACCATCTGTAAACATACATGTCATTAATGCATGTTAATGCATGTTACTAACTAAACTTCTTCCCGGAGAACCAGCAGGTTCTCATGGATCGTGGCTGCTGCTGTGGTCCTGCACGAGTGCCCTCAGTTCAAGTAAGAGGTCATGTTCATTTAAAAGGTCCAAGTTGAAATCAATGGCATTTGCCCTCCTGGTAAAAACCCTTGTGCATAGGATTGCTTTTTCTTTAACTCTCCACAGTCCGCCATGCTGATCCATGCTTTTATTTTCCTCTTCTTGTTTTGATGACGTACTTCCGCCACCATACCTGTACCAAGATGGCAGTGACCCACTTCCGTTAGCTTAGCGGCTAGCTATCGCGCTAACACAGTAAATTTGCGGCGATTGGCTTATCCTATGCCGACGCGCCAAACAGTCACAACTAAAGTCACTCAAACACAGTCACAGACCAAGCGATAACTTTTGCTGAGGGCTTGATCCGAGTCCGGCGTTGTCGATCAGCCGACTCTCCACCAGGTCTCGTCTCCACACTAGCTTCCTGTTGTTTGTTGTTGACACTGTCGGACCTCCGCTTCTCCGTCATGGGGCTGGCTTAGTGTTGATTACTGTACGGTCTTATTAAACTAACTACATTAATCTGATAACTCCCACCGTAAAGGGTGTTTTTAATTGATGAAACAGTGTCACACTCAAGCTCGGACATCCGATTACTGTCTTTCACGTGTTTATTCTGCATCATACATGCCATGCTAATTAGCACTTAAATAGTAACCGCCAGGTAATAAACTGAAACGACACAAATATAAAACAAAATCACAGTATTAATGACACAGACATATTATCCACTGTATAATGCACATACATGAACATATTTATGGTATTCAGTACAAGCTGTAATCACTTTGTATACATATATCTTAACCCACCAGCTCAGCTTCACAAGTCTGGCAGGTAAATGCACCCGGCCCAAATAAAATACAGGGGGAACTGCTACCACGAGAGGTCGCTATAAAATCACAACAAATGTGGGCGAACTCCACACAGACACTATTTCTCAAACACAAATTTGGTGCCTGTTTTACTGTTGGAGAGGAAGAGGAAATGACAGAATAACAAATAGAACAAATATAGTGATTGATACAAACTTTGAGTATTTGGTTATATGACAAATACCACACACCTGCAAACAAGGACGGAGATAGCACAGGGTGAGCAGGCGTGACATTTCCATCCACCACTGAAAACAGTCAGGATTCAATTTCCAGTAGAATTTCTCATGTTTGTCAGTGGGGCTGCCAGTGAGGATGTCTCTCTGCTTTCTGTCGCTGCCACATGGCTGGTGGAGTAGGTGTGACATAAATGTATATGGGGAGAAGGTGTTGGAAAACAAGGACAAATTGTAAACACTGATAAACAGAGAGAAGATGCAGATAACAGAAACATTTCAACCTTTGTTTTGAACATCCCTGTCATCTGACATGTTTTACTCTGTAAAATATGAGAGGTTGACTCACTTCTGGAGTCAGTCACTCGAGGAATTACAGTTTTAACACTTCTGCATTGGCTTCATTTCCCAGCACCGAAGTTGCCGCTTAGTCAAATATCAGGTCGGGTCCAACGTACCTGAGTCTGCCCACTAAACAAGAATCCTTTAGTGAGCTTCCTGACAACAAATACACACACACACACACACACACACACACACACACACACACACACACACATTGACGTTCCAGGTCTAAAAGCATGTGCTGTTCCTTGTGGCTCTGCTGCTAGGAAAATGACCCTTTTCAGAGTGGAGCAAGGCTTTTAGTGTTTTTGTTGGTCAGACGTAGTGACAGGAGGTGAACGATGCAGGTAAGGCCGAGCTGTGCAGTGCTGACAGGAGCTGAGAGCTTTTAATCTCCATTAAGGCTGCATAATGCCACATTTCAGATCTGATTTGATTTGACGCTCTCGCCTAGGCCCTAATCACCTGCCCATGGGCACCACCCGGCAGGAGTGCTGACATTACTCCCACCGAGGCCCACAGCAGCAGCTCGTAAAAGCCTGGAATGACTTTTTATTGAAGCACGCTGGAGTTACTTTGAGAAATCTTATGAACCTGCTGGCTTCAAGTATGAAATAATTCTTTAAGTAACAGAAATATATTGAAAAATGTCACAAAAATAAATAAATGATGAAAGAGTGACTCAAGGGATGAATAAATTAGCCTTGCATATGTACTGTATGTATTAAATGAATAAATACTGAACTCAATGCATGAGTCAAAGTAAAGTAAATAAATACATTAATAGATACATGAATAAGCCATCAAATAAAATAAACTGTAAATAAACAAATCCATGTGTACTGAATGAATGAATTGTAAAGACCCCTATGGCACATAATTTGACACTGTGGGATGTCGCTGGGATTAGGGGGATGAGCATCTGGTGGTCAAGCTTTACCCCACAAGGCCTGGCTGGGCTCAGCCCGAAAAAGCTATGTGGAGCTGCTGCCCTGTGGGCCTACCACCTGCAGGGTGAGGCATAGGAGTCGGGTGGCATAGGGAACCTGGCCATGCTTTTTACCCAGCATTGCAGACTGGTTCCTAGGAACATGGAACATCACCTCACCGGCGGGGAAGGAACCAGAGCGACACCAGCTAGATATAGTTGGGCTCACCTCTGCCCATAGCACTGGTTCTGGAACCAAAATCCTGGAGAGGGCTGGAGATGCCAGGAAGTTGTTGCATGCTTATTAACCAAACAGCAGTTCAGATTATCCAGCCAATGGTCTGCCTGATCTGAACCCCAGCGTTGCTTTGTTCTTGGACTTCTATGACAGTCATAGATTGTCCATAACAAGCACCATGTTCAAGTATAAGGGTGTTCATAAGTGTACTTAGTACCAGAGCACCCTTGGGCGCAGGTCAATGACTGTGTCATCAGACAACCTGGTTGTGAGTTGGATCAGATCGTGGGAAAATGACAGACCTGGTAAACCCAAATGTGTAGTCAGGGTGAACTGGGAATGTCTGGTGGTTGCCAGAGGTGGAGGTGGATGTTCAGCTCGCACCTCCAGAAGAATTTTTCAGGGATATTGGGGTCATGAAATCCAAGTGGGCTATGTTCAAAACTTCCATTGTTGATGCAGTTGCTAGAAGTTGTGGTCAGAAGGTCACCAGTGCTGTCAGGCAGGGCTGCGGCGTCAGTAGTCACCAAGGCAAAACCTCGGTGTAGATGGAGTTGAAAGGAAGATGGACTTTCGGTTGACCTCAAAAAGTTTTAGCAAACTGACAAATAAATCAGGAAGGGATAGCATGGCTTGGCTCAGGTTGTGTTCAGCCAGGTTGGAAAACCTGACCTGGACTGGGGATATTGTTGGGCAATGGAAAGAGCACTTTGAGGAACTCCTGAACCCAACCAACACATCCTCTGTGGAGGAGACAGAGCCTGAAGACTCTGGGTAGCCTTGCCCATATCTCTTGCAGAGGTCGGCAAGGTAGTAAGAAAGCTTTTTGGCATCAAGGCACCAGGTGTAGATGAGATTCACCCTGAGATTCTGAACGCTTTGGACATTGTTGGGCTGACTTGTCTGACACATCTATTCAATGTCTCATGGAGGAAGGGAACAGTACCTGTGGAGTGGCAGACAAGGTGGTGGTCCCCATTTTCAAAAAAGGGGACTGGAAGGTGTGCTCGATTACTGGCACTGCTCAGCCTGGGAAAGTTTATTCCAGGGTGCTAGGAGGAGGCTCTGACCAATTGACGAATCCCAGATTCAGGTGGAACAATGTGGATTCCATGAGCGTGAATGTTTGTTTGGTTTGGATAAGTGGTCATGGAAAATGAATAAACAATAAACAAAAAACAACAAACAATAAATAAATAATACCCAAAAATGAGTTGATAAAGACTATGGATAATTAACTAGCAGAAAGGTGCATGAACACATGAAGAAATGTATGTATGAATGAATGAACAAATTTAAAATAATTTCAACATTAAGGATTGAGTAAATAAAAGCAATATTATGAAGAGTACGGTCTATATGGAAAGTGTCATGTGATAACGTGGTAACTGATAACTGGTTTTGGTTTATTTAAATAAAAATTTACTGAACTGAAAAATGTACTTTAAATTTTTAAAGGAACAAATGAATGAGTCAGTTGATCGTTAGTCTAGATCAGTAATGAAAAACAGAACATGTGGAGGGCAGAATTGTGCAGCTCGAGCTGATGTAGAACTCTAGGATAAAGAAGGCATGTTTCAGCCTGCACACTGAGCACTTTGCCTGTTAACAATTCAAACCAGAGATTAGATACACAGCAAAACACAAGCTCGTCTCTGTGAAGCCAGCCAGAGAGGAGGAGGAGGAGGAGGAGAAAGAAGAGGAGGTCCTTGTCCTTGGGAGAATAAACACAATGACTACATCTGAGGAGCAATATTCCTCTGGTAAACAGGAGTTTGAATAAAGAGAACATGTTTTGTGCCTCGTCTCATCGTGCTGTTTAGAGGCACGAGACGAGGTGGAGACGGGAGAACGAAAAGCAGAGAATGCTGTAAACACTCTCAGCTCTGTAGACTCCATGAATATATTCATTTAAAAAAAGATCTGTTAGAATCATGAAATAATATTTCATGACTAAAAGTTGATTTAACTTCTTCAATTATTTATGGTTCATTTGCATTTTTTACACACTGTTATTTAATATTAAACAGTTTCATATTCAGCAGTCATCTCTGTATTCACATTCTAAACAGTGATTTACTCATGACATATCTGGCTGAGTTTCCTGGCTGAGAAAAACCTTAGTTCATTGCAATATTCGCCTCAGTAAGCTTTGTTCCAGTGTCATCATATTGTTTTACCATCCTATCGCCATGAGCCGTTAGCATTGTAGGCATGCATATTTTTTCTTCAATCTGAATTGAACACCAGTAGCCAGTGCATGGAGAGGAGGAGTGGTGCAATTTAGTAAAACTCAGTTGAAGACCAGCTGGGGGAGGTCAGATGGCACATGCAAGCACACCAGCCAGGAGCTCCAGCAGGATGAAGACAGAGGTCAGGAGGCTGCTCTAGATTGCAAAGGGACAGTCTTAGTTGAATCCATACTGGTGTGTCTTGTGTTCATTAGGAATGCAATTAACCTGATGGAGACTCGTTTCCACCATAGGCTGTATGAGACACGGACATAGTCTCCTGATATCACCCACAGGTTTCCAAAGAACCATCTTAGCAGTCCTGCCTCCACCACCTTCCAGCTAATCCGAAAAAAGTGGAAAGACGTTGACTGTGGGTGGAGCTGAGGCGGGCTGAATGATGCCTTGTTGCTCAAACAAGCCACCTGTGACACATGTCTGCATAACTTTAAGCCTTAATATCATTTGAACAGACATTCCATAAAGTCACCCTCAGTACAGTTGTCATAAATGGGGAAATTAGCTATAGAGACCAAAACAGTTTTTGTACCAGGCTGTAAACATGTTTATTTCTGCTGTGAAGTTGGACATTTTAACATGTGGACTTATGGAGACTGACTCACTTCTGGAGCCAGCCTCAAGTGGACATTTGAGGAACTGCAGTTTTGGCACTTGTACGTTGGGTTCACTTCACAGCCATGGAGGTTGCCGCTTAGTTTCCCCTGACAGCTCAACAAACTGAAACAACTGAAATCACACATCGATCAGGAAAGAGGCCTCAAGCTTGTTCAAGAATGAAACTACATTGATACTAGCTCAAACTACATTCTCTATTGGACAGTGAGCACCATTAAAAACATGCTCTATAATGCTATGTTTATTCCATAATCTTGAAGACTGAATGCCATCAACACCAACTGACTGAAGACAGGAATTTCATTCTGCAGGTGGTGGAGTTGAGGTGCAAGCTCAGCACCAGGCCTGTCTAACTGTTGTCAGCCTGAGACTTAAGTGATGGATATCAGGCAGACAGCGAGTGCTCCTGTATTCCAATAATAATACTGTTGATAAGGGAAAAGAAAATAGTACTCATGTCTAATTTTGGAGAAAAATCCATCTTTACACATTTATTCCAAACCCTTCCACAGACCGCCGCCTCCAGAATACCATAAATGGACAATAGGGTCATGTAAGAGTCTGAGAACAGGTGGTATAAACAGCCATGTGTCACCTCCAACACAGTGTTGACAGTTGGGGCACACGGGCAAGCTAGAAACACAGCAGCCAAGGACTGAATGTCAGGCTTTAACATGGGCACCCATATGGGCAACAAGTATGTTTTTTTATATACAGATAAGACTGACATGACATCCAGAACATAACGATATGCTTGCACTTTAAACACGTCATTGTCATAAATTCTCTGCCAGTACAAAAATCCTCCATCGCCTGTACAGCATGAGTAGAAAATAAAATACAGGCTATCAGATGCTTGGTGTTTGCCTAGCCTGGATATGAACTCTGTCCAACTCAGCTCTTTGTTCAACTAAGTAGATAAATGTTCCTTTATCACTGCTTCCCATGCACATGCACACACACACACACGGACACATAACCCCCACCTGCCTGCCCCACCTCAATTCCCATTATCTTTATGAATAGACACCACCAGAGGTCATGTTCAATCACCAGCACAGATATGGGTCTCCCTCTCTTTATTCTCTTTGCCTTGTTCTGCCTCATAATCTCTCATTCATGACTCTCAAATCAAATCAAATCAAATTTTATTTGTATAGTCCAAAGTCACAAAGTACATTTGCCTCTGAGGGCTTTACAATCTGTACAGGGAGTGACACCCTCTGTACTTAGACCCTTGGTTCGAGTGAGGAAAAACTTGCCCACAAAAAACCCTTTTAACAGGGAAAAAAGGTGGAAGAAACCTCAGGAAGAGCCACAGAGGAGGGATCCTCTCCCAGGATGGACAGACGTGCAATAGATGTCACGTGTACAGGACAAATCAACACAAACATATTGTAGAATTACAATGAATGATAAAATGACAATGAATTACAATGAATGATGAAATGATTACAGTAGCAGTGGAACCTGTGATAGAGATAGAGAGACACAGATGCACAGCAGCAGCAAATCATTAACTAACTATAAACTGTAATGGAGATATGGTAGCAATAATGACAGTAATAATATATTTAGTGGACGTTGTGCAGGACCACAGCAGCAGCCACGATCCATGACAACCTGCTGGACGAGAGAGCACAGAAACTCCAGGGAAGAAGTTTAGTTAGTAACATGCATTAATAAGACATGTATGTTTACAGATGGTGGTGGTAATGGTGATGGGGAGAGAGAGAGAGAAAGAGAGACAGAGAGAGAGAGCGTTTTCAGAAAAGGGGATGTGACTGCATCACAACCAATACCGTGCCTGACTAGGCATAACCCTGAAAGAAACAGACAGAGACAGACAGAGAGAGAGAGAGAGAGAGAGAGAGAGAGAGAGAAAGAGAGAGAGGAGGAGGGGAGAGCCAGCCCTAACTATAAGCTTTATCAAAAGGAAAGTCTTAAGTCTACTCTTAAAAGTGTTGACCGTGTCTGCCTCCTGAACCCAGAATGGTAGTTTGTTCCACAGAAGAGGATCTTGATAGCTGAAAGCTCTGGCTCCCAATCTACTTTTGGAAACTATAGGAACCACAAGGAACCCAGCATCCTGAGAGCGCAGTGTTCTAGAGGGGTAGTAAGGTACTATGAGCTCTTTTAGATATGATGGTGCCTGACCATGAAGAGCTTTGTAAGTAAGGAGAAGAATTTTAAATTCTATTCTAGATTTAACAGGTAGCCAGTGCAAGGAAGCCAAAATGGGAGAGATGTGATCTCTGATCTTGGTTCCTGTCAGAACACGTGCAGCAGCATTCTGAATTAGCTGCAAAGTCCTAAGAAACTTATTGGAGCAGCCTGATAACAAAGAGTTACAATAGTCCAGCCTAATAAGTAACAAATGCGTGGACTAGTTTTTCTGCATCTGCTTGAGATACAATGCGTCTGATTTTGGCGATGTTATGTAAGTGGAAGAATGCAGTCCTCGAAATTTGTTTTACGTGGACGTTAAAGGACAAATCCTGATCCTGATCTCATTCATGGAGCCAATATTAGCCTGTTACTAAATATGTTTGATATTACTTGGAATGATCAGCATTTCTTAGATTTCATACTGGAAGCATTAAACTGAGTTAATTAAAGTGAATTGATGCTTAGCATATCAAAGTTTCTGATATGCAGTAAAGTAAACTGCTGCAAACTGCAGCTGCTGGTAGCTAATGTTAGCTCAGTTTGTTAGCACCAAGGGTGTTGCGCTGGGCACAGAGAAACTCACCTGATCAATGTAAAGTCGTGTACAGAGCAGAGTTTGGGGCCTGGAAAACCAAAACAGGATTTTAAGATGCTAAAAAGTTCCAACTGAAGAGTTCAAAGTTGTTCAAATGTCCTGTGATGTTTGAGATAAACATTACTCTCAAGCCCTGCTGCAGATCCTTGAGCATGTGACACAAATTTAATTGCTAAGATGTTAGAACATGGAGATCCTGCAAGAACCAGAAGCAGTCAGATAATAGGACAGGTTTGAAACAAACACCACAGGTTAGCCAAACTTAGAAACAGAGTTGAACAAAACTTATTACCTAATTTGCCCATGGTAAACTCCTCACTTCTTGTTTCAGCTTTGACTTCCTGTACTTATTGTAAGTGGGAAATTAGTTAAAACTTCCAAAGGTTAATAAACCATCAATTTAATAAGAAACAAAGAACACAGTGCATAAATTTAGTTCTTCTTTTAACTTACAAATGAACTAACTCTTCAGTGTAAATGGAAAACAAATGTGTGTAACATTTGTGACTAAACAGATCTTGATACAACGATCTTTAGTGTACTAATTGTGTTTTTGACTTAAGTGAACTTAGCTAAGCTTTTCACATCTCATATCTCACATCACAACAAATTATTCAAGTTTAGTTTGGTCAGCTCCGTTTTAAAGGCACAGGATAACTTACTTTTAAAGGTTGAATCAGCTTACAGCATGTTACAAGTGATACTGAATACAGGGAGACATTTTTGTCTAATGATGGCAGTTGAAGAAACTTCAGGGGGTCAACAAAGTCATGAGGAGAACAGCATTCACACCATATTTCACAACAATCTACAATGAAAAACATGTCTGGGAAAATTCTACTTCTTCATCTTGTGACATAAAAGAGATGAATGACATTGTCACACAACCTTAGCATCAGATTTCAATATCCTAGCTCCTAGCATTTCCGTTGTGTTCTGTAGCCAGAATGTTCCATGGATGTTTTGTGTATACTCTATATACAGGACTGCTATGTGGTGTTTAATGTAGTGAGTCAAACAAAGAGTGGCAGCTTTTCATGGAACCCAGTGGTAAGAGCTGCACATTTATGTGCAAATGTGTTGTATTTGCCGATGTGAATTCCCAGTGATTTTATTCATTGAAAATCGAATCCTCTGAGGTTTGTGACGGCTGTCGTCAGCGCCTACCTTCTGAGTTATTCATAGGCCCTTTAGAGAGCTTGGCACTATCAAAAACAGTTTGTTCATAACCTGCAGCAACATCAAATGCCCGGCCACCTTCATTCCCTCCTCTCTGTCTCTCTCCTATCTTGCTCTTCTCGCCGTGCTGGCTCAAGCTTGAGGAGCTGTCGATAAGCGACCTCATAGAGCAATTAATGCGAATAGTTTAACCTTTCATTCGAGCTTCCTAGAGAAATCATTGTGACTTCATAACCCAGGTCATCAATAAAGACTCGGCTCATGAGCCATTTCAGAAAGGTTAATAAGTATAACCCTCTTTTCCCAACCCTCCCCAGCTGAAATTATGAGCCCATCTGATCCCTGTGCCTCACTTCAATGAATGCCTTCCTCCATCTACATCTATTTGTATTTTCATTAAACATGTGTCTTTTATGAGCCTGCCATCACCCATACAAATTGATCGATCCTGTTAGACACTATGCATGGAGACTCATTTTAATGAGGCTACAGGGGACAAATAGGGTGACTGACAATCAGCGATGTCCTCTAGCTTTTGCTTTGCTTTGCATTGACGGCACTTCAGATTGGAGGACAACGTTGTTGACCAATCCCAGGCTGTATGGAGCTGCAGGAAGCTCCCCTCTTGTGCAAGGACACATTCTCATCCAGGGTCATCAAATATCAGCACCGTCATGTCATGTCCCTCGTTATCTCATACAGATTCAAGGGACTTGTAATACAAGGGAGCCTTTGGTGTCTGAGATGCCTTTTAACATGCGGTTAAAGTTGTGAAATGGTTGCAGTTTGGTTAGGTTGAGGAAAAGATCATGATTTGGGTTAAAATGTTACATGATGCTATTACTGCTGCAATAACTCAGATGACTAAAGTAATGCGTGTAACGTTATGTAACTTAAACATTTCAGTTTAGTGTTGACTTTTGTTGCTGTGTTTATTTGACCCATCCATCGCTTACATGGACTTTGCGATCTTTACACCATGTCAACTGGCACGGATGGGTTGCATTGGAGTAATTGTCCAGTTTGTCTCTCAGCATTGATAAAGGACCTTTGTGTCTGTATCAGATGCCAACATTGATATTTGACAACCTGGGACTGAGAACTGGCTGGCAAGGACATGCACACATAGTGCCATCTCAGACCATTATATCTCACAGTGCCATTGCACAGAGTAAATGGTAAATGGACTGTACTTATTGTGGCGAAGTCTGATGCCACTGTGGGTTCTTCAGCAGGAATTACTCAGAGAGCAATGACGTTTTAATTGTTTTATTACAGTTCACGGCACAATCACACCTCAGTCAGTGTCGTTCGCAGGCATATTTTCTGTTTTATGCTGCCGACATCTTCGTGTCGTCTCTCTCTCTCTCTCTCTCTCTCTCTCTGTGTATTGCTCAAGGACACTTCGACATGAGGGTAGGAGGACACAGGATCAAATCATAGGAGGATAACTTGCTCTACCTCCTGAGCCACAGCTATAGCCACCTAGTCTTTTATGTTGGTTATAGTTATAGTAAGGGTTTGGAGTTTTGGGGTGATGGATGGGTGTGTAGCGTGTAAAACTTTATCCTGTTACAGATCTGCAGTTAACCTTTGTCCATGATCTATCCTAGCCTTAACCAAATGCTTTGGTTAATTATACCATACCACACCTTGTTTCCACAATCGTAGTTGCCAATTGTAGATATTGTGGAAAACTGTTTTCATAATAGAATCTTCATACACTTAACGATCCACCAGAACACTAAATGCATTGCATGAGCCTGACATGCTTATTTTGTGACCTGTGGTTCATTTGCTCACACTAAAAATAAAACTCTTTATAAAACTCATTACTGTGATACTGATAGTGTGCCCGCAACGATCATCTCATGAAATAGGCAGTAAGTTTATTGATAATGATGAACTAAAATGAAAGGAAGTTAGGATGTCCAAAACTGATTCACAGGACTGGGATTGGAACAAAACCAGGTGAATAGTGAATAGTATATCAGTTAGAAATCCAGATGTTTAATCCATTCTGAGAGTGACCAGCTGAGCCTCAAAGTATATAAAAGCAGCATTCAGTTTCTATTTATTACATGACAATGAGCAGTAGAGAACAGAAACATTTTGGGTCTATTTCAGTGACATTTAGCAGGTGATACCTTTTAAAATGTGGCACAAGAAGCCAGTGGTAGCAGTTGCACCTCCCTCATGAGTTATTACAGAGGGTGATTAAAACAGCTCAGCTCATGACCATGAAGCTGCCATCCATGGAGGACTTCAACACCCAGCAGTGCAGGTAAGATCAACAAGACTATTGGTCAGCCACTGCTTACAGAGGAAGGAGTGGTTGAGTTGTCTAGTTTGAAAAAAATGTCAGGTGAAGATCTCTCTGACATTGGAGATGTGTGGGGAGGGATGCTGTTAGACCTCACGTTAGAACAGAATAGATCATATGATGTATTCCATCATGATGAGTGAGGACAGCAGAGTGAACGGTAAAAAGCTGACTTTTTAATTCAAAGTTAAAGTTCAAGTACTACACACTGCGTCACAGTGTAACGGCCCTTCAAAACATGAAGTTTGGAAAATTAGGCCTGCTCTGTTTGTGACATCACTTGCTGTTGTACATGAAGTTAGAAAATGAAAATGTTTTGCAACATTGTCATTTTGTGGTGTCTCTAGTTATTCTCTGTACTACTGCCTGTGATTTCATCTCATGTAAACCCTCAAAACTTAATGACTCTATTTATCTGATGTTTGCACCTACAGTATTTTTGTTTTAATGCCCATTTAATCAAGACAAGATGATTTTGTAATATGTTTAACAAAGTTTGTGTCTAGGGTAATGAAACAGTTGATGGAAACACAGTGTCCACCTGTTGGAAGCAAATTAGGTTGTTATTTTCTTAATAATTATGTATTTCAGTGAAATACCTTGAGGACTTTGGTCGGGGTAATTTATGGTTTCCACAGAGGAGCAAACGGTAACATGCAGGCAAAAAAGACTGATCATTATTCATCTTTCTGTGCCTTCTCAAACTAGTCCCCACAGATTGCTGATACAGATACAGCCTGCTTCATTTTGCTGAGCTTTCAACTTAAGTGGAGCAAAGCAGAAAGATTAATACTGTGAAAACAAAGCTTTTTTTTTTTTTTTGGAAATTAAATGACAAGACGCAATTTTCCACCCTGCTGGCTTAGTACTGGCGGGAGGATTGGGGGAGCCTGAGAGATTATACTTTCCTCTCTGTGGTGTTGGGTTGGAGGTGGCGGCGCTTCATGTGAACACTCACCATGCACCATCTGATTAGCTGCCGTCAGAAGAAACAGCAGATACTGTAATAGTAAAGAACAGACCTCCCACCAGTCAGCAGATCTAAAACCTGCTCAGATTTTATATCCAAGTAGATTTGATTCATGCCTTCATTAACTTGATATTAACAAATTCACCTTCAGGCACCAGCCAGAAAAATGATAGTGAATGAATGATGTGGTCTCAATCTGAAGGTTGCAAAGAGTTCTTGACTCATGGACAGTGACTGTATTTTTAGCACAAATTATATGATCAAGTTCTTTATATCTTTCATGAAATAATTATGACACATAACCAATAACTACACCACAAGCAAATGATGCAATCATGCCATGGAGCATTTTGATCAGTTGATTTGGTTTCTTCCTCTGTTGAGCTGAAACTTCCTGTTCGAAGGTGACAACTTTAGCTTGAGTCGGCTGTCTCTGTTCTCACTGGGTATCAAGCTGATGAGCCTTTTACCCACAACCTTTGGCATGGCCATGATTGCATTGCAGTGTTTGTGTCTTCACACACCCCTTAACTGGTTAGCTGTTCAGGGCTCTGAGTTTCTTCAGCTCTGACCTGGGTTAGCATACAGGATTTAGTTGTTGCTTTCAAAGTTGGTAGGTTCTTCTTATATTTTTTGTTAAATATAACTTACATTTATTCTCTGGATGTTAGAAAGGCTGGTCTTCTACTGCAGAATAACTGTAGAACTGTGTGTTTAGTTCAGAGATTATAACTGGCTGATTACTGCTTCCAGTTAGAAGGAAGGCAGCAGAGAGCACAGTTGCCGTGTGCGTGGTATTGCACAGCTGACAGAGCTGCGGAGTTGTCCCAATTAATGTTGTGCGTTCTTGAATACTTGTAAGTACTTTCCTCTTTTGTTGTTCTTTAGGTTTTGTGTGGAGACAGCTCTTCTCTCCATAATTCATGTTCTTAGATTACCATTCTGTCTGTATGACAGCTACTATTTAATTGATGTTAGCTTTAGCCTGGTCATTTATCTGTATTACATCATATATTCCATTGTAATATGGGTTTATGCTGTTGTATATCATTTAAGATTATAAGTGTAAAATTATGGTGTTAACTTTGTGTTTGTGATATTCGATGTTAATTATCTAATTAAGGGCTGCATCACTGGCTGCAGGTTATAATTGACATTTAAGTTAAAGTTTCTCTTCCTGTTAAGCCTTACAGGATGATCGTAGTAATTTTTGTGTGAAATTTATAGTTACACAGTTTGTCTGATAACACTGTACTTGTTGTCCCTTTTGTTTCTGTAGAACCACAACCAATAGAAGTCATCCACATCTGTCCTCATCACTATACCTACGTCACAAGCCTACAATAAAAGAAGTATATTGGATCCTGGATTGTTTAATTGTCTTCTGACCGACACACAGTGACAAGTGTGACAGATCCACCAGCCTCAGTCAGTATATTTGCAGCTTCTCTTGGTCTTTCTGAGTTTTTGATGGAGTCCAGATCATAGGGTCAGTTATCGGCCCACTTGAAGTGAAAGCAAATCATAAATTAAATAATCTCTAATTGAAAATAAACATTCTTTGGTTTATTGTGAGTCCTGCAAGTGTGATCTAAACCAGCAGAGAGTAGGATCGGTGAGACCAGTATAACTTTCTAGGCGATGTAGTAGATGTTGTGGAGAAATTGCTGAAGTCAAAAGTCAATGGTGAGGTCAGGAGGGAAGAAAGTGTTCAGGAGCCTCTGATGTCTTATGCTGTATTATTTATTGAAGCTTGATCAAGGAGAATTAGAGACACTCTCAAAGTACATCAGAAGTGCCTGAGTCAGTCTCACATTCTGCCCAACTCATCCTGGTGGATAGACTTTAAACCCCAAGATAACACCACAAATACTATACGCCCAGAATTAGTCAAAGAGAATGTTTTTATTCATGCAGGTGTTATTGTCAGCATATTCTAGTCTGGAGACACAGATGTCTGTTTACGCAGATTGGAACGTCAACGGCCAGCTATCTATTATGTCTAGGAAGGCAGCAATAGGTCTCTTCGACCCTGGCCACCACAGTGTTGAGATAGACTGGCACCTACTGTTCTCAACCAAAGCCAAACAATTAATACTGCTGAGGACCTAAAGGCCCACACGTGACCTTGTGTAATCTAAGGATAGAAACTTCCATAACAGTAGAATGTGGTGATCAACCTATATAATATTTAGAGGCTGAAGCAACTAGCAGGTCAATAACCACTTTGAGTTTTTGTACTGTATAAGGAGCTGTTCATTGTTTCTAGTAATACTAGACTGAAAATAGGTGAAAGGTCTTGAACAATCTTGGAAGGAATGAGATCGAGTAGGCAAGTAGGAGGCTTGGAGGAAAGTACCAGTTTAGAGTTGTACAAAGTGAGATTTTGTAAAACTGTTCAGATATAATCACCCAGTCCCGGGTTGGAACAATGGAAGAGGAGGATATGGTTTTCCGATTCCATCAAATTTATTGGTAAAGTATATCAAGTCAGTTTTAAGAGTTGTATTTTATACAGGGGTTGAGTTACATGTGCAGTGTCAAACTGGGTTACCATTATTATTTGGTATCAGGCAAGAGAAATAAGTTATCCTAGCAGCACAAAGAACATGTTTGTGTTCAAACAGGCTATTTGATCATACCAACAGCTTTGTTGTTTCACATTTTTGTTCAAAAGGGAGTTTCTCTTTGGTACCAGGAGGATGGTTTTGGATGGTTTAGTTTTTTAGTGGACAGGTTGACTGAATTAAATACATCCAACAGATTGAAATGGTCTAGTTAAGACAGCCTGGCTAATCCATCCATGGGTACAGCAGACTTTCCGAGTTTCTCGGAGAGTTTATAAGTGGTCCGAAAGTGCAGGTAGATGTGGTGAGCTAGAGGAAGGGAAAGCTTCATATACTATGATCATATACAATGCTGTGGTCCACATTTAGAGCTCTAAATTGGAGAATACTTTCTTAATCTATACTTACCAGCAACCAAAGGAGCTGCAGTAATCTAGCTCTTTGAAAGTACACAGGTGTATCGTTTCAGTCAGGGTTCTTTGCAGCCAGTGTCTTCTGGATTAGCATTAATATTCAAAGTTTGTCCTTTGGGAGGTTTATACCCTGAGCTGAAAAAGGTTTTCCCTTACTCAAAAATGAATAAAGCAGGTGATTAACTGTTAAAAACACAGAATAAAAACTGTTCCTCATTTAAAAATGATTCTTTCACTGTTTGGATGTTCACTGCGAGCTGAGTTATCACAAATATTTGCTTAGTTTGTTACATTGAAAAGTTTCAGTGTATGAATATGGATATATATGGATAGACCTTATGTACATAAATATATCCATCAATGTATGTTAATAACTTCACTTCTGCACTGAAGGTTTTCCACTTGCAGGTTCTCATGCATCATCATGACATTATGGTAGTGCCTGCTGCTGTGGTCCTGCCAAGTGGTAACCTCCATGGCTATGAAATCAATGCAGTAGTGCCAAAACTGCAGTTCCTCTTGTCGTCCACTTGAGGCTGCCTCCGAGGTGAGTTAGTCTCCATAAGTCCCCATGTTAAAATGTCCAACTTCACAGCAGAAATAAACATGTTTACAGTCTGGTACAAAAACAGTTTTGGTCTCTATAGCTAATTTCCCGTTCATGACAACTGTACTGAGGGTGAATTTATATACAACTCACCTGTTCAAATTATATAAAGACTTAAAGTTATGCAGAATTAACAGTGTGGTTGTATTATATACGGCCAGACATGAAAATTTCCAGTCTATTTTGAATGTGATAATTACATTACTTTTCGCTCTGTAGACAGATATGACTAGAAATGTGGCAATATAAGCACAATACAATGAGATAAACAGGAAACAGCAACTTTGTAACTCTTTCTCTCTCTATCTACCCTTCTCTATTGTTAACTCTTTAACTATCTTTTACTGTTACGATATGGCACTATATAAATGAAATTGAACTGAATTGATTTGAATTGAATTGATTTACAGTGGTTCATACAGCTCAGAGATGCTTCCTATGATCTTTCCAAAGAAACCTTGTATCCTATCAGTCATTTCATATGTTCTTATTCCACGAGTAAAACGTGGCAAATGATGAAATGCAATATTACCGAGCACAAATTTTTAAATCAAGCACAAACTACGTGATTACATTTGAGCATGAATAATTCATTTGAGAGCACAAATTATTAAACCAAGAGTACGAATGAACAGACAAACAGTTTTACGGTTTTGGTTCAGGTTTACTATTCAAGTACTATTTCATAATCGCTGCATATGATGTCATTCTTAGAAGACTGGACTGGTTCAAGCAGTGTTGAAAAAGTATATCAATTTGTAATGAGAATATATCACTTCTCATGTGACTTGCTGATTTCTACCACTTCTGTCATTGGTATCGTTTTTGAGATTTGTTTAAAGGATTTCTACTCTCTCTCTCTCTCTCTCTCTCTCTCTCTCTCTCTCTCTGAATATTGATCTCAGTCTGTTTTGCAGGGCATTGAGGTTTTCTCACCATTATCTTCAATAGAGGAAGAATCATTTGCCTCTATTTTGTCATGGGCATGTTTGCCATCAGGTAATTCAACAGTTTGATTTTCAAGATTTGCAGCCATTCTGCTTCGGTTTGCAATGATAGTCTCATCTTTATGTTACCTGAATGCAAAATCAGTAAAAGTATCTCCACTTATCAAAACACACTTCCTTCCTTGATAGATATTGATGTTTTCAGTCCATGTGATGTAGCATAATTGTGTGTTTATATGTGATTCAGTGTGTGATTTCAGTACAACACACACTGGCCACGTTGCAGCATTAATATGATATGCATCAACTGTGGCACACAGTGTAAAGACAGAAGAGGGAACAGTTGGAACTCAACTCCCAGTGATGTGCATCAAGTTGTTCACACTGTGTGGGCCTACAGAAACAGTTGGTGCGGGTGTGTGTTGCACAAGCCCACCATCAGGGGAAAGAAGTGGAACACTGTCCCAGCTTACCTTCCATTTTTTAAGCTCCTGACATTCAGAAAAAAAAAAAAAAAACAAGTCTGTGAAAGTTTAGTGTTTGAAAAATATGTTGCAACCATCAGCTATCAGGATATGGACTCATAGAGTCAGGTTTATGCAGTGAATTAAGTTTTTTTTTCCATTCTAGCTTTGATGTTATCACAAGAAGAAGTGTGAACGTGTCAAGATTATTTTGTATTTACCACGACCTTCAATGAAAATCATTTTTACTATAAAATGAATAGAGAACACATTAAAAGTGTTTAGAAACACACATTAGTCAACATTAATCAGAATCACAGAAAGTTACGGACTCAACAAACTCTGTTTAAACTGATGATGAAGACTGTGATACGTTCTCAAGCTCCAGGGCCAGGCACCAATGGCACTCATACCTACACAGACATGCAAGAAGTAAATAGACACCTTCATTCAAATTCAAATTAAAGGTGTCTATTTACTTCTTGCATGTCTGTGTAGTCCTAACTAAATTGGTTGTGACTTGGCATCCTGAGTCCAACTGGTTATGCTTCTTACACCATCCAGGCTTAAGGCTTCTGCTCGTTAAGATGGGGGTCAGAAACAGCCTGTAGTTACTGATGCCTTCTGTTCTGTGCCATGAACTCTTGAATGTTATTCAACAGAACAGTGTATGACATTAAAACAGGTTGAAATATGAATGATATTAAAAAGAAATAACTGTTAAATAACTTAAGTCAGGCCCAAATCATTGAGAAATTGTCATTTCACAAAGGATTTCCAAAATCAGCAACTCACAAATTGGTGTGAATTTTTTTCTCCATGTAGCCTTTAACCATGTTTTCTTTAGCAATTGCAGTAGAGAGGGAGTGTGAATATGGACAGATGTGTTGACGTGATATAATATCATATATCACATTTAGTGTGACGGTTAATACTTTCTCCTCTAACTGTGATGGACGTCTAACGTTTCTGCAAATCATCGTGTAAGTAACTGTTGCTTACCAAGCATCCTTCTTTTGTCATAACTTGCTAACATGCTCACATACACAGACATGCAAGAAGTAAATAGACACCTTTCATTTGAATTTGAATGAAGGTGTCTATTTACTTCTTGCATGTCTGTGTATAAGTGGACAGGAGGGTGAGCACGAGCGACCATTCTCACTGTGATTCATTTCACATTTGTGACAGGTGGACAACATTTCTTTCTTCCTTCACCATGGTAACCATGGTAAACATAAAGTTGGGTCTTAGAAACGTGGATGCTGAAGTTCAGTCTGATTTATAAGATATATAAAAGCCTCTCTTGTTCTGTTAATGATTTCTGACAGCAGGCCTCAGTAATTCCAGTGTAATTATTATTATTAGAAACAACGCTGGGGATCTGACTTGCTGGTCACATCCTGTTTGTGAAGCCCATACAGCACCTAACATCCACCCTCCTCCCTGCTCCATCCAGAAGCACCTGTAGTAATGAAGGGTGAATGAGTTGTCTGGCTTGGGGCTACATTCACTCTCTTGGTGGATTTCTATAATGAGATCTCCTCTGTTTCAGCTCAACACCTTTGTCCAGGTGAGGGTCGGGAATAATGTGCAGCTGTGGCCAAAGGGCAGAAAAACAGCAAGTTTTTGAGAGAGGTGATGTTGGAATGTGGAATATGGAGCAGTTCACTTGATGGGAACTGCACAAAATCACCACAATGTTTTCTGTTATTGTCCTGAAACTCATCATCCTCTGGAGAGAGATTCTTTTACTCAGCTTAAAGTGAACAAATCCACAGGAGTGAAAAAACAACAGTGATCTTTGAGGCGTTGTGGCAGACATAAAATAGCGGCAGGTGTCTGAGTGTTAACACATACACCAATTACTCTAATCTCACCTCCTTTTCCTCTTTCTCCTCATCCTCTTCAACTAAACACAAAGATACGACATGGCCCGCAGAACTGCAGGAAATTGGTCCCTTGGAGGCTCCCATGGCCTCGTTACTGAGGCAAGCAATGGAAAACTCACACAAACACTCACTCCATCACAGGCCCTGAGCAAACCACCAGATTTATTCTGTGCTCCAAGAGCTGCTGCCAGATTTCTCTTAGGTTTGCTCCCATTACTAGACACCTAATATCTTCCTCTGTCATCGGGTCTGTAAGCTTAATGTCCTCTCCAGCCACTGAATGCCCAGAATGCTGCTAGCAAATACTGCTGCCAAGGTGATGACTGGATATCACCCAACTCACAAGGCCAGAACATTCCAGTGACGAGGCGGTGACCAGGGAATACCAGCACTGGCTGTTCCCATCAGCCTAAACAACTTACAACAGCCATCATATCAGCTGGACAAACTGCAGACTGACCCACAAAACAGTCCCACCATGATTATAGCATTTTGTTGTTTGGGTATTGCAGCCCAAAATAACTATTCATTGTTGTTAGAAGACTGTGGTGCAATATCTGAATATTTTGTTTATTGGAGTATATACACAGACATGCAAGAAGTAAATAGACACCTTCATTCAAATTCAAATTAAAGGTGTCTATTTACTTCTTGCATGTCTGTGTAGTTGTAATGTTTAATGGCAAAAATGTGATTATAGAAAGAATCCACAAAACAGGTATTCACTTGAAGTTTACATTAGCATTCATGTTTGCGTCAACCTGATGTCCAATGAAGTCCAATGTCTGGTTTGTTTTCCACTAATCTACAATCTCTCTACAAATGTCTGCACATGAACATAGAAGCTGTAGGCAAGGGACCACGGTTTTGGCATCGGGATCATTTTGTCTATTTGCCGTCTGTGTATGATTGACCAGTCATGGTTGAGTGGGCTCTGGTTGGATGCAGGTCTGTGTGGAGAGTCAAAGGGGCGGAACCAGTGACAGCAAAAAGAATGGACAGCGTATGCGTGACATCACTCACAGGTGAAGCTCAAAACATGCAGTGCTAGCCACCGCCATGTTGGCAGTCCTGCTTCTTCTAAAAGAAAAGGAAAAAATCTAAAAATGGGCAAAG
>CM071608.1:1507605-1554605 GCA_036365135.1 Miichthys miiuy | reverse complement strand
TCAGCCCAAGCAGTGAAGAAAAACACTCAGTTTGAGACTCAATAGAACCGCTGGCCAATGAAAATAAACCCAAGTGACACCTCTTGTGTCTAATAGAAAAGCTCAGTGATCCTCCAGACTTCCTCCCAGTGTCTAGCCAGTGCGATCATGGGTCCATCCAATTCAATTTTATTTATATCATAACAAAAGTTATCTCATGACACTTTCCATACAGAGCAGGTCTAGACCGTACTATTTATAATGTTAATGCAGTCCAGACTTGAGTTGGAGAATAATGTGATTCTGTAGAACTGCATGAATGATGCACTTCTGTCTCAGCAGCAATGCTCTGTGCCCACAGAGCTGCTGGATGTTGTTCACAACATGCTTCCACAGTCTTCTCTCCTCAGCGTGCAGTGTACATCTGCACATGACGTCACTGAGTGGACGTGACGCGCCTCGTTCAGAAGTCTCACATTTTATGTCCTCCGTCATAAACCGTCATTCAAACAGATTTAGAATGAAGTCCATCTTAAACCTCTTTACTGGAGAACGACTCGACAGGCGCATGAGATAACCGTATTGGTGCTAACTGTCAGCGTTAGTTGTTGGTTCGTTTAACGTTCATCACTGCAGCAGTGCGTGGGGTCATGTCCACGCGGTATTTACGAGAAGAGTTCACGACGTTACAGACAGAAATGTTACAGCAGGTTCGGGTCGTGTGTGTTCTGCCGGTGAAGAAAACACGTGAATGCAGCATTTGTGAACGGACTGTTACCTGAACGGGTCTTCGGGGAACATGCATCACGGCTAGGCTAACATTATCGGAGACAGGCTGTGAGGAGCTACAGACCATAAAGACCCCAACCACCAGCTCACTGCGTCACACTGTGTTTCACTGCACTTTTATTCAGGACATTTGGAATGAGACGTTCACGTTCAAGGAGCTCAACTAGCTTCCATTGACCAGAACTAGCTCGCAGCTAGCGTTAGCTGACACTCACCTGTGTTTTCTGCCATTTGTGAAGCCTTCACGGACACTTCAAACCTTTAAATGTACTTCACGTTAAATTAGACTGAACGCAGTTAACCGACCGTTAAACGTTCAAACGAAGCTTGAACAGTGAACAGAGAGTTTGACACAAAGACAGCGAGCTGTGGTCCGTTCCAACAGAGGCTTTGCTGTTTGGTCGCTGCTTCTTCTTTTTCTGAAGCGTTCATTGATGGTTGGCAAACCAGCTTTTCGCTGCATTACCGCCACCACCTGGATAGAGTGTACAGTGCATGAGCTGAGTTTACGCAGGAAACAAATCAAAAGAAAACAATCAAACACAGATTTTTTTAGTTACATTTATTTTTTTTATAAACTTTATAGTATAATTATATGTTGTCTGTTGAAGTGTACTGCTTAGGGCATTAGCAGATTGCTCTGTGAACTGGTGCAGTATTTCAAAAGTGATCTGACAGGATTATCCTGGTCGGATTGGATTAAATAGATCTGATCTGAAAACTGGGTATTTCAACACAGACCCAGACAATCCCGATCCTGAACATCAGGGTTCTGCTTTGGTAATCCAATCCTCCCTTGAATCAAGATAAAAGTCTGGATTTGGGTATTTCAAAAGTTAAGGCAGATATCTGGATCAATTTGATACCAAAATTTCAGGATCATTTGGATCCCACCTCAGAGGTGGATTTCACTTAGAGTGAGTCTCAGCTCCACTTCTCCTAGATATTGTTACTCAAGCTGCACATTGAAGCACTTTCAGTTTTTCATACTTCTGATTAAATGAAGACAAATTTGACTTCAGTCAGAAGCTTAAAAATGCACTTTAAAAATGTTTGGAAATACCTTAAATGTGATTTTAGAACATGCATCAATGTATTTCAGTGTTTGTGTACAAACTGATTATTTTACTTCATCAAATCAGATGCTATTTTGCTATAAATGACCATAATTATGTTCAGTGAGAGCCTTCTATATAAGGGAGACAAATTAGGATGGAAAAAAGTTTCTAATTGTGTAACTGACCAAGCTATACACCATGAAAGTAATGCAGTTACAATTTCAAGCAGTTTCAAGCACTTTATTCAAAATCCAATAACTTGAAAACCTTGAATGTATCAATACAATTACAGCATTTCCAAGGATTTCCAGCACTCATACAGACCCGGCTGTCCTTAATAGCTGAGTGGTCCATGGCTGTGAGTGGACTCTGAAAGTAGAAGACAGAGAAGGTGTATGAGTATATCTTTGTTTATGTACACAAAAGCATGACATCATCACCAGCATTACTGTAGCATCCTGACACTTCTGAATGGACCGTATAGTTAACACTCGTACCGTGTAACGTTACGTTTCCAAAGTACTGCAGCAGTCTGTACACATGGAGCCTATGACGTAACGCTAATAAACTCTTAACAGGTTGGTGTTAGTTTAAAGAGTTAAGGTATGTTGTATGTCAGATTAGTTCCCTTTTAAGTTAAACCATAGACCGCAAAATTCATCAACAAAGCTAACTACCTCGCTAGCCCGCTAGCTGCTTAACACACAAGTCAATAGAGCCGAGTTAGCTACCGTTAGCACAGCCGCGGCTCAACTAGAGATCTCTACGGCCTGGTTTGAATTAGGTGAAAATTCAAGAAGTTGTTTTGCATAATATGTTGGTTGGCGTTCGTATGGTCTTAAAACCGCTACACAATAGACGACGGTAAACTTACACTTTTGACGTGAAGTCGTGCTCCCAGCTGCTCCTTTCGTGATGTAGTCCGCCAAGTTTCGATCCGGAGGCGGAGACATGAGATTTGGACATCCGTATCTGGCCAGGTCGGGATCACGGTGATCCACCCTGCCAGAGTCAGCAGGATCACATTGATCCATGACTGAGAAAAGGAGGATTTCATTATCTGGATTATTCTGATTCAGATTACAAATTTTGAAACACTGGGCCCTGGTGCTTCTCTAATGCTACAGCCGAATTGGCATATTTCTACATACTATGAGTATGTGTGTATGGTATTTACATTGTGTGAAGAGATTATTGTAGTTTTATGAGTTATGAAACTTGGTATCAGTAGTATACATTCATATTGCCTTACATGATTCTAGTGAGAATTTACTGTAAGTGGTTTATCATCTACAAATGCCTACTGGTTTCACAGTTGTTTTATGGTTATTAAATAGTTTTGATTATGATTTACCATTATGTAGTGTATAATAACAGTGAAGTTAACATTTCATATGTGATCTGTATTATAGATTTATAAATGTATAGTATTGAAAGGTTGTATTGTACACTGGAATTGATAAAGTTAAATTGTACGATTGAATTAGAAAAGTTGAATAGATTTAATATGCTTCATAAGCCATGTTATGAGGTTTTTCCTCCTGCCAGACAACAACACCAGCTGTTCAGCTGAAAGTATAAAACAGGTTAAGCCAAGAGTCATGGTCACAGGACTCATCGTAGTTCTTCAGTGGAGTCAACAGTCAAATGGGCAAAAACTTAAAAATGCAAACCTCATTAAATATGAGATATAAGATATTGACTGTTAAAACCTAAAATGACCATACTGTCATCAGAGGTGAAGGGAACATGCTAGATTAGAATACTGGCTTCTTGACCACAACAAGCCAGGCAGTATGTTCTCCTTCTAAAATCTGCATTCAGGTCTATAATGTGTGTCTGTGTTTGTCCTGTGTGATTCAGTGTAATCACGCACACTGCAGTTGTTGATGTTTCGGTTTACCAGATATGAAAGAAAAACACAACATGCTGCAGCCATGGAGGTAAGCACACAAAGTGGTTCAATGGAGAAAAACTAAAATACAGCTAAATACAGGAGATGCATTTGGAAGATGGTAACTGCTTAGAGCCCAAGAGAACCTCAGAGTACCTGTTCTATATTTCACTACATTTCATTAAGAAATCATACTTATTGCATAAAAACCATAACTCTACCATAACTTAACCTATAACCTAATAATTCTTAATTCATAAGAATATATAGAGAAGGGAGGAAACATAGGAGGATGTGTTAGCTTTCTTAGGCAAAGTGCTACAGAGGAATAGATAAAGCGAAGGATCTGAAGTATGTAGTTTGGTTATTATGGATTTATATGATCTAAAGAATTGGAAGCACTGGTAGCAATAAAGGGACTAGATAGAAGAAGGGTTCGTTGGTGTGCTCATTTGAATTCAATAGTTCTCTTGTGGAGAGGAAAGGAAAGGTTCTGTACTAGGACCACTTCTATTCAGTTTATATATGCTTTCTCTAGGGAACATTATTAGGAATCACTCCATTAATTTTCATTGTTATGCTGATGACACCCAATTATATTTATCAATCAAGCCTGATGAAACAAATCAGTTAACTAAACTCCAAGCATGCCTTAAGGATATAAAAAGTTGGATGACCTACAATTTTCTGATGTTAAATTCAGACAAAAGTGAAGTTCTAGCAATTGGACCCAAACACTTCAGAAACTCTCTTTCTAGAGACTTTACCTTACCTTACCTTTACCTTAGACGGGATCACCCTGGCCTCCAGCTCCACCGTAAAGAATCTTGGAGTTGTTTTAGATCAGGATTTGTCCTAAAACAAATTTCGAGGACTGCATTCTTCCACTTAACATCGTAACATCGCCAAAATCAGACACATCGTATCTCAAGCAGATGCAGAAAAACTAGTCCACACATTTGTTACTTCTAGGCTGGACTATTGTAACTCTTTGTTATCAGGCTGCTCCAATAAGTCTCTTAGGACTTTGCAGTTCATTCAGAATGCTGCTGCACGTGTTCTGACAGGAACCAAGATCAGAGATCACATCTCTCCCATTTTGGCTTCCTTGCATTGGCTACCTGTTAAATCTAGAGTAGAATTTAAAATTCTTCTCCTTACTTACAAAGCTCTTCATGGTCAGGCACCATCATATCTAAAAGAGCTCATAGTACTTTACTACCCCTCTAGAACACTGCGCTCTCAGAATGCTGGGTTCCTTGTGGCTCCTATAGTTTCCAAAAGTAGATTGGGAGCCAGAGCTTTCAGCTATCAGGCTCCTCTTCTGTGGAACAAACTACTATTCTGGGTTCAGGAGGCAGACACAGTCAACGCTTTTAAGAGTAGACTTAAGACTTTCCTTTTTGATAGAGCTTATAGTTAGGGCTGGCTCAGGTCATCCCTTAGTTATGCTGCCATAGGACTAGACTGCTAGACTAGACTTGGGATTGTGGCTGCTGCTGTGGTCCTGCACGACATCCACTACATATATTATTACTGTCATTATTGCTACCATATCTCCATTACAGTTTATAGTTAGTTAATGATTTGCTGCTGCTGTGCATCTGTGTCTCTCTATCTCTATCACAGGTTCCACTGCTACTGTAATCATTTTATCATTCATTGTAATTCATTGTCATTTTATCATTCATTGTAATTCATTGTCATTTTATCATTCATTGTAATTGTACAATATGTTTGTGTTGATTTGTTCTGTACACGTGACATCTATTGCACGTCTGTCTGTCCTGGGAGAGGGATCCCTCCTCTGTGGCTCTTCCTGAGGTTTCTTTCACCTTTTTTCCCTGTTAAAAGGGTTTTTTGTGGACAAGTTTTTCCTCACTCGAACCGAGGGTCTAAGGACAGGACCTGTGCAGGATTGTAAAGCCCTCCGAGGCAAATGTATTTTGTGACTTTGGGCTATACAAATAAAATTGGATTTGATTTGATTTGAAAGGACTGAGAGGAAGGGTAGTTGAGGGTTGAGGGCCTGAGTTTGAAGGAATGTTAAAATGTTGAGAGTTTCACCAGGGTTCATTGTAGTACAGGCAATGAGTCAAGTTCAGACTTGACATTAGCATCAAAGTCCTCAGCAGGTATGTTTGTAATATAGAAATAAGGTTATTTTCATTAAACATCTGAGGTGTCCCACTGATTTGAAAACTATTCAGGAGGTATTGGAGAATGTTATGTGACTCAATCTGACCTTTTTTGAGGAATGAAAAAAAAACGAAAAAAAAAAACGAGTGGAGTAAGATGTGGGTAGGGGTACCCGGTACCCGGTGTTAAAAAAAATGGTGGGGTGTGGTCGATCAGGTGAAAGCAGATATTTTTACTAAAGCCCTGGTTGAGGTACATAGTTTTGGAAAAATCGGAAGATGAGTGACGTGGAAAACAAAAAACAAATAAAGAAAAAAAGAATTGCAAAGAGGAAGAGTGGGATTATGCAATTAACGATCCCTTCACATTAGAGGAAATGAAAGAATCCATCTGTAGATCAGGACTGACCATCTGATGCCAGAGGTCATACATTTATATTTATTAACAAGGTTAACAGGAACAAAGATAGCAGGAATCAGAGGGGAGGTGAATAATGAGGTGGTGGTAGCAGTGTTTTCTGAAGTGGAAAAAGCTCAGGATGTATTGTGGACAGAAGGACTATTCATTTAAATGTAAATAGAAGAAATTTTAATTCAAATGTTCTATAGAAGTGAGCTGTATGAGGAAGTCCTGTTAATAATGATAGATGATTATGTATTATAATACTGGGCAACAGGACTCAGAGTTATATTTAAAGTCTGCTGTATACAATGTGAACAGAAATGGAGCCAGGACAGTCCCTTGTGGAGCCCCCGTGCTGCTCATTAATGTCCCAGAAAAACAGTTCCCCAACCTGACAAACTGTGGCCTTTCTGTCAGGTAATGTGTGATCCAGGAGACAAAGGAAGAATCCACTCCCATATCAATGAACTTGTTTTTGAGTATGTTGGGTTAGATGGTATTAAATGTGCTTGAAAAATCAAAAAACATAATTAAAAACTTACATAAGCGCCAGATTCTTCCAGATGAGAGAGGGCACAGTGGAGCATGTAGAGGACTGCATCATTCACTCCAATGTGTTCTTTGTATGCAAACTGCAGGATCGAGTTTGTCTTTGACCTCAAGCCTCAGAAGACGTAGAATCAGCCACTCCAGTATTTTCATGATGTGCAAAGTAAGGGTCACCGGTCTGTAGTCATTTAGTTCAGCTGGACATTTTCTTTTTGGTACCGGTATGATACAGGATGTTTTAATGCATGCTACTAACCGAACTTCCCCGGAGTTTCTGTGCTCTGTCGTCCAGCAGGTTCTTGTGGATCGTGGCTGCTGCTGTGATCCTGCGCAACGTCCACTACATATATTATTACTGTCATTATTGCTACCATATCTGCTACTGTGGTCATTTTATCATTCATTCTAAGTCTGAGCCAGCTGCCTTCCCAGAGCAAAGAGCTCCAACCTCACCCCTGTCTCTGTGACAAACAAGGGTGGAGGAACAGGTGTGTGAAGGGGAGTAGCTGCAGTGGTGGAGATGTACCCATCTGTAGGAGAAGGAGGAGCTGTGGTGGAAAAACACACTTGTGGAGGAGAAGAAGGAGCCATGGTAGAGATTCTCACATGTTGTTGAAGAGGAGAAGGAGCTGTGGTGGAGAAACACACTTGTGGAGGAGAGAAGGAGCCACAATGGAGATGCCCACATGATGAGGAGGAGGAGAAGGAGGAGCGGCAGTGGAATGGGATGTGTCTTCAGCGTCAAACCTGTTGAAGAACTGATTGAGTTCATCAGCTCTTTCCACATCACCCACTATTGGCTGTCTTTTCTTTTTGTTGTAGCCAGAGATGGTATTGATTCCTCTCCACACCTCATGGATGTTGTTGTGATGTAAATTCTTCTCTATCTTCTTTTTGTATTCCACCTTTGCCATCTTCAATCTCTTCAGCTCATGTTGCACTTGTTTGAGTTGTTCTTTGTCACCATCTCTAAAAGCTTCCTTTTTTCCAACAATTTCATGCAGTATTTCACATGGAACATCAGCCATTGTATTGTTATTATATGCAGACTATGCCGATGCATAGGGCCCGCAGCCACCAGGAGGCCCCAAGCTGCAAGTTCAGCCTCAGTATATTTTGGGGAATTCAAAGTATCTGTCTGTATTTGGACCATCTCATTTGTTTTGTGAAGCACTTATATACATAAAACAGCATATAAGTTTTTTATAGGTTATAAACAAAACTAAGCTGCTATGATAGGGAAACTGTGTTTGTGGGGTAATGAAGTCAAAATCTAAATCTTTGGGCAGGGCTGTTACGTCATGCAGTAAGTGACGTCAGGGGGACAGGATGAATTACAGCCACCTAAAATAATAATAGATAATAGCTTTTGCTGATTTCTGTTGATCTCGTGCAGTGGACTCAAACGTCAGACTTGTGGTTCTACATACAACAGTCACAGAAACAGATCCAAAATGGTACTGAAGGGGTTGCAGTGTTACATATAAATGTTTCTGAGACATCAGTATTATTCTTACTAGTTTTTTTATTGCACATTAATATGGATTGTAGTTTTATTCATTTAAGTGAGTGAAGTTATTTCTTTTTTACTATTTTGGATTGGTGGGGAGAGTTTTTATGTCACCTTGTTTTCAAAGTTTGCATTAAACATTTTTCAGGAACATGCTGCATCTGTTGCATTTATTAATGTACTCGAGCCTGTTTTCCTAAAATGTAACAGACTGTTGCATCACCACAGATCATCTGTTAGGAATCTCTCCTTCCGTTTGACAAAATAGGGGCCCTAAATGGCATCTTACATAGAGCCAAAATGAGTATCATGGCCCTGGGTATCACAGCAGAATTTACCAGCAGAGTGCGCTGTGATCTACAAGAAAAGTGTATTTAATTCAATGCAGGTTTATTTCTATAGCACCAAATCATAACAGAAGTTATCTCATGACACTTTCCATATAACAGCAGGTCTCAATCGTACTTTTTATAATATAGCTGTCACCCTGTGTGCTGAACTCTGTGAAGGAATGTCTGTGAAGCTTCACTGTGCTGACTGTGGAACAGCATGAGAACAACCAAAATGTAAAATCATGTTATCACTAGATTTTAGTGCTGAGCTTACCTACAGAGCTCTTACTGGGAGTCATGAGAAAGTTCCAGTGTGACATCTGTCTCTGTAATATATCTGTGTGTATTTCTCACACTGTGTGTAGGTTTTCTAAACACTGACAGATATTTGGGCCAGGCCCTAAACACGCCCCAGAGACAGATACATGAAGGTGGAAGTGAAAGTGTACCCTTCACGGCTCTCTCTCTCTCTCTCTCTCTCTCTCTCTCTCTCTCTCTCTCTCTCTCTCTCTCTATGTGTGTGTGTGTGTGAGAGAGAGAGAGAGAGACAGACACACACACACACACACACACACACACAGCAGTCAGAGCAGTCAGAGATGGATAACTTTAAGACGGTTCTGAACATTGCCAACAAACAGGCCAATCTCGGTTTTGGGGTGGTTGCCTTGCTCACAGCTGGGGGGGAGCACATCTTCTCCTCAGTGATTTTCAAGTGTCCCTGCAATCAGCTCAACTTCCTCTATGGCATGGTGTTCCTGCTGGTGCCCGCTCTGGCTCTGCTGCTGCTGGGTTACTTCTTAAGTAAGAAGACTTGGAAGCTGTTCACGGGTCTGTGTTATCGCAGGGCCCAGCTGTGCCGCTGGAGGAAGCTGGCAGCCGTCGGGAACATCCTCTTCCAGATCAGCACCATCGCGCTGGTGGCGCCTTCCACCTGGATCGCTGTGGCTCTGCTCAACGGGGTCTACTTCGAGTGTGCGATGACCGGGATCAATGTGAAGGCTTACAGAAAGCAGCTGTGTGAAGAGAATGGCTCTCTGGTAGAGTGTCAGAAGAAGCTTTACAACTTACCCTGCAAGAGAGACAATGGCGATGTCCTCCTCACCCTGAAGGCTGTGTCTCAGGTCAGTGCTGCTCCTCTGCTTCAAACACTCTTCAATGAGGGAAACAAGATTCAAGTTAACATACAAGCTGTAAACAGTATTATCTGTACTGTCAGCACCCCAGGAAGCAAAAGAGTAGACATTTACAGCATTAAGAACAAACTTTATTTCTAAACAGATTTTTCAGCAGTAAAATGTAGTGAGCACTACATCAATATGACCCTGGGTCAAATCTAAAAAAAATCTTTGTTGCATGGTGAACAGATTAACTGACCAATTAGATCACTGGTCAAACAGTCCCACAGGATCCTGACAAGTCCTCTGAGTTTACAAATCATGTGAGCAGTAATAAGGACCAGCATACACATTGATGCATATTCAATCTCATATTAAAGACAAACTGTAGCTGAGCATATTAACACTTATCCTGAGCCTTAGCGTTACTTTAGATATATATAACTTATTTCTTCTTATCTTCTAGTTATGTGATGATATTCTTTATAATTCACTCTGTTGAATATATCTGAATATATATTGTTGAATATTACTTTGAATTTTATATAGAACTGTTTTTTTCCTGCGGCGTTATCACCTGAGCGTATATGGAAGTATATGGAAGTTGTTTCTGAGTAAACAAACTTTGTTTACTCAGAAATAATGAACTTCAACACGTGACTTGCTGCCAGCAAATATTGTTCTGTGATGCTGATTGAGAAACACAATGTGTTCACCTCAAACTTATGCATCACATCAGTCCTCTTTCTGACTCCCACTGTGGCAACCTCCCTCTCCATAAGCCCCCATATTTTTGGGTGCTTTTGTGTACAAAAGTCAAGATTCAAATTCTCACCAGAATGATTACATTCTAGCCTGAGGGGAACATGAATATCTGAACCTCATGGTGGTGCTGAATGAAAAGTCCCAGGAACATGAAAATCATGAAGAACCACAAGTGTCTGGACAAAACATTACTGCAATACATTAAATAGTTGTTTAGATATTTCACTCTGGAACAAAGTTGCGGACTGACCAACATGTTATCCACAAAGCCACGCTACTGACAAAACCAGACAGCTGAAGCCTGGAAGTTGGACAGTATAGCATATATTTCTGCAGGTCTTATGAAAACAAAAGGACAAACCACATCAAATCACTAACCACAGGACACCAACACTTAAATCCAAAAAACCTTTCAGTGAACAAAAGAAAGGTATAAAGGTTCACTGGAGAGGGCTGTGACATGACTGCAAATAGATGAGTGACATCCACTTAACATCAACAACAGTGAAGTAGAGTGTTCATGTGCATCTAATGACCTGTTTACTGTGTGTGTGTGGGCTGAAACCACTTCCTGTTCACTACTGACAGATTCAGCACTCAGCATGTGAGCATCAGTTGAATGAATGTATTTATTTCCACTATCTACTATAGACTATCAGCCCTGAAAACACACTGACTATAGTCAGAAATTCACCCACCACAGGACAGAGACACTGTATTGACATGCAGACATGTCCTTACATTCCTTCATATTGACATTTAGACAGTTTCCTTTTGCTTCACAAGTGTCAATATTGTCAAAAGCATCAATATATGTGTTTCAAATGATTTTTACATCTCCTGTACCTGACTGTAAATTCTTATGTGTTTAATGCTGACTACAGATTCTGGGTTGGCTGCTCATTGCCTCGATCATGTTGTCCAACCTACTGCTGACCTGTGTGGCTCGGTGCACCTCCCCCATCAGCTACCTGCAGCTCAAATTCTGGAGGGTGTATGCTCAGGAGGAGTGCAATATGTTCGAGTCTTACATCACTAAGCATGCCAGAGAGCTTGGTGAGAGGAATGTGAAGAGTTTCTTCAATCAGACTCCACCTGAAAACATCATCACCCCTTCCAACAAGGACTGGGAGAAGATCTCCTCCCTCTACAAGTTCAGTACCAAAGACCATTACTATAGCACCTTGCACCGCTATGTGGAGAACTGCCAGGAGACTGACAATGGGATGATGAAGATGATGTCAATCAAGTCAAGCGAACATGCTGATGATAACCCCGCTGTTCTTAATTTTGTAGATGAAGGCAGGATGGTGCTGTGAGTTTTTTTCAGGATTGTCTGTGTTATGATGTGTTCACACATAAAATGAAGCGTTACTTTCAGGGCTGTTCATGTTTACTTGAGTAATACAAGTAAATATTCTCCCTCAATCTGTCTTGATACTTGTGACTTAATTGCAATAAACAGATCAAAAGCATGCCAACTGACTACATCATGATGAAGTTTGAATTTATACTTTGTCATGTCTGTCTGCAAGACAACTGTTGTGGAGAATTTTATTCATCAATGGCCAGTTCAGTTAGCGGAGATAAAGTGCACCGAAGTCCAAGATCTGCTGATGCTGCCTCCATTCTGAAGACGCTGTCCTCTCTGACCCGTCTATATTTTCTCAGGTACCTTACTTTTCTCCAAGTCTCTTTTTTTGTCGGGCCTATATGAATGAGGTAGTATCATCAAATCAAATCAAATCAAATCAAATCAAAGCAAATTTTATTTGTATAGCCCAAAGTCACAAAATACATTTGCCTCGGAGGGCTTTACAATCTGTACAGGGAGTGACACCCTTTGTCCTTAGACCCTCGGTTCGAGTGAGGAAAAACTTGCCCACAAAAAACCCTTTTAACAGGTAAAAAAGGTGGAAGAAACCTCAGGAAGAGCCACAGAGGAGGGATCCCTCTCCCAGGATGGACAGACGTGCAATAGATGTTACGTGTACAGAACAAATCAACAGAAACATATTGTACAATTACAATGAATGATAAAATGACAATGAATTACAATGAATGATAAAATGATTACAGTAGCAGTGGAACCTGTGATAGAGATAGAGAGACACAGATGCACAACAGCAGCAAATCATAAACTAACTATGAACTGTAATGGACATATGGTAACAGTAATGACAGTAGTAATATATGTAGTGGACGTCATGCAGGACCACAGCAGCAGCCACGATCCATGAGAACCTGCTGGAGGAGAGAGCACAGAAACTCCGGGGAAGAAGTTTAGTTAGTAACATGCATTAACATGCATTAATGAGCCATGTATGTTTACAGATGGTGGTGGTGATGGGGAGAGAGGGAGAGAGAGAGAGAGAGAGAGAGAGAGAGAGAGAGAGAGAGAGAGAGAGTTTTCAGTAAAGGGACATGTGACTGCATCTTCAACCAATATCATGCCTGACTAGGCATAACCCTGCAAGAGACAGACAGAGAGAGAGAGGGAGAGAGGGGAGGAGGGGGAGTCCCCCGGCAGTCTAGTCCTATGGCAGCATAACTAAGGGATGACCTGAGCCAGCCCTAACTATAAGCTCTATCAAAAAGGAAAGTCTTAAGTCTACTCTTAAAAGCGTTGACTGTGTCTGCCTCCCGAACCCAGAATGGTAGTTTGTTCCACAGAAGAGGAACTTGATAGCTAAAAGCTCTGGCCCCCAATCTACTTTTGGAAAATATAGGAACCACAAGGAACCCAGCATTCTGAGAGTGCAGTGTTCTAGAGGGGAAGTAAGGTACTATGAGCTCTTTTAGATATGATGGTGCCTGACCATGAAGAGCTTTGTATGTAAGGAGAAGAATTTTAAATTCTATTCTAGATTTAACAGGTAGCCAATGCAAAGAAGCCAAAATGGGAGAGATGTGATCTCTGATCTTGGTTCCTGTCAGAACACATGCAGCAGCATTCTGAAGACTAGCTGCAAAGTCCTACGAGACTTATTGGAGCAGCCTGATAACAAAGAGTTACAATAGTCCAGCCTAGAAGTAACAAATGTGTGGACTAGTTTTTCTGCATCCGCTTGAGATACGATGCGTCTGATTTTGGCGATGTTACGTAAGTGGAAGAATGCAGTCCTCAAAATTTGTTTTATGTGGACATTAAAGGACAAATCCTGATCAAAAACAATTCCAAGATTCTTTACGGTGGAGCTGGAGGCCAGGGTGATCCTGTCTAGAGTAACTAAGTCTCTAGAAAGAGAGTTTCTGAGGTGTTTGGGTCCAATTACAAGAACTTCAGTTTTGTCTGAATTTAACATCAGAAAATTGTAGGTCATCCAACTTTTTATATCCATAAGGCATGCTTGGAGTTCAGTTAACTGACTGGTTTCATCAGGCTTGATTGATAAATATAATTGGGTGTTGTCAGCATAACAATGAAAATTAATGGAGTGATTCCTAATAATGTTCCCTAGAGGAAGCATATATAAACTGAATAGAAGTGGTCCTAGTACAGAACCTTGTGGGACTCTGTGACAAACTTTGGTATGCATGGAGAATTCATCATTGACGTGAACAAACTGAGATCGATCTAAGAAATACGACTTAAATCAGCTTAGGGCGGTTCCTTTGATGCCAATTTGATGTTCCAGTCTCTGTAAAGGAATTTGATGGTCAGTGGTGTCAAATGCGGCACTAAGATCTAACAGGACAAGTACAGAGATGAGTCCTTTGTCTGATGCCATTAGGAGGTCATTTGTAACTTTGACTAGTGCGGTCTCTGTGCTATGATGCACTCTAAATCCTGACTGAAAATCTTCAAATAAACTGTTCTTATGGAGAAAGTCATACAGCTGATTAGCTACAACTTTCTCAAGTATCTTAGAGAGAAAGGGAAGGTTTGATATCGGTCTGTAATTGGCTAAAACCTCTGGATCTAGAGTGGGCTTTTTAAGAAGAGGTTTAATTACAGCTACTTTAAAAGACTGTGGTACATATCCCGATAATAAAGACAGATTAATCATATCCAATAAAGAACCTAGAGGTAAAACATCCTTGAGCAGCCTGGTTGGGATGGGGTCTATAAGACAGGTTGACGGCTTAGATCATGGACCTCTGGGTGCTCACAGATGGCTACATCAACACCTCCTTTGCTCATTGCCAGAAGAAAATTGATAAATCCCAAAAGTTTAACGAATAAACTCCCCATAAGCTGTCTGCTCTGTCCCTCTGCTCCATCTGGTTCTCTCTAAAACACTTTACAAAGCTGCGATAATACAATATTTTCATTCAACATTGAACATTTGACATTATTTGCGATGTTTGTACGTGTGTATTTGCTTTTTGTGTGACGCACCATTAGGATTAGACTAGGTTGCTTTGTGTGAAAGAACGCTAAAGTGTAACACATTGGCAGCATCACATGACATGACATCACTGGACGTGCAACAGTTGATGCCCATACCACACATCAGATGCTTCATACAGACAGTAGTGAAGGTGTAGCAGCCATGATGTGTTGATGCATTTCTGAAGAGCTGATGTGTGTCAGAGGTGAGAAATAGGTGTGTCCCTTTAACCAGTTGACCAGCACCAAATTTTGACCTGATGATAGGACTAGATTTCAGATAAAAGATCACCAGAATGATTACATTCTAGCCTGAGGGAACATGAATATCTGAACCTCATGGTGGTGCTGAATGAAAAGTCCCAGGAACATGAAAATCATGAAGAACCACAAGTGTCTGGACAAAACATTACTGCAATACATTAAATAGTTGTTTAGATATTTCACTCTGGACCAAAGTTGTGGACTGACCAACATGTTATCCACAAAGCCACGCTACTGACAAAACCAGACAGCTGAAGCCTGGAAGTTGGACAGTATAGCATATACTTCTGCATGTCTTATGAAAACAAAAGGACAAACCACATCAAATCACTAACCACAGGACACCAACACTTAAATCCAAAAAACCTTTCAGTGAACAAAAGAAAGGTATAAAGGTTCACTGGAGAGGGCTGTGACGTGACTGCAAATAGACATCCACTTAACATCAACAACAGTGAAGTAGAGTGTTCATGTGCATCTAATGACCTGTTTACTGTGTGTGTGGGCTGAAACCACTTCCTGTTCACTGCTGGCAGATTCAGCACTCAGCATGTGAGCATCAGTTGAATGAATGTATTTACGTCCACTATGTGACACCCTGTACACAGTCATTGTAAAAAGACAAGCTTCTGCTTGAATGATGTTTGTGTTAGTAGCAGCAGATAACAATGTGTTTTATATGTGTAGAGGCTGTTTCACAGCTTCCTCTATTACACACTCTGAGTCTTTTAGATTATATCACTCTTTGGGAAATGGAACAGAAAAACCACTAAGAGGATGTGATCACTTCCTCATTCCACCCTCAGCTGCTAATGTTGATGATGTCTCCCTGCAACAATGGTATGTTTCTCCATAAGAGGAATACTTTCATTCTGCATGAATCACTGCATGTATATGTCTCTTTGCATCTTTTGACATTCCAGAATAAAATATTTGATTCTTGTTGAATGCACACTGTAAACTTTGTGTTTGTTGTGTTTAGTAAATGCATGAAAAGAAACAAATCAAGTTGTTACAGTTCTCATTAGATAGAAATGAATGACTGCTCCATAAAAGTAAATAAACAGAAGCATGTGTCAGTTTCTTTGGTGAGCAGCATGTTCTTGTTTGGCTGTCATACAGAGACTACTAATCACAAAAACCAGACCAGCAGGATCTTTGCAAATGAGCCTCAGCACAATTGAAGTTACATGAACAAATTAAATAAAGAGGGATGTAAATGTGAACAGATAAAGCAAAGTGGAGGGAGGTTGTAGTTTTCTTTTAGCAGCACTACAGTGAGGACGTTTCTTTTGAAGAAGTGGTAGATTGTGAATAGAGGCATTGGGTGGGCGGGAGTGTCAGACTGACTGAAGAAGGAGCCTGAATACCAGACAGTCAGCCAAAGGGAGGGGCATAGGGAAGCTTGGTAGATGTGTTTTGTCTTCAGCTGTGGAATAACAACAGGGAATGACTGCAGGCTCTCTGTCACTTTTCACTGTCTTTTACTTTGGTTAATTCCTCGTGGAGTGAGTCCAAAACCTTCCTGCTGACACCATGGATAACTTCCAGACCGTCCTGCGATTCTTTATGAATCAGAAAGCCACCATTGGTTACAGTTTCATGGCACTCCTGACTATAGGCGGGGAGCGAGTCTTCTCCATGGTCTCCTTTCAGTGCCCATGCAATCGTGATCAGAACTTCGCCTATGGGCTGACTTTCCTGCTCAGCCCGGCTGCAGTGCTGTTAGTCTTTGGTCTGTTCTTCAGCAGCAGGTTGTGGAGGCTCTACACTGGCTGCTGTCTCAATCCCATGAAGCTTTGCCCCCGTGGGAACTGCTTTAACTGCCTCAGGGTGTTCACGAGTATCTTCACTGGGGCTTGTGTGGCTCCTGTAATGTGGCTCTCTGTGGCCCTGCTCAACGGGACCTTTTATGAGTGTGCCGTCAGTGGTCTCGATAACAACCTGGTGGTGGATCTGTTCTGTAAAAACAAGACCATGAAGTGTCGGGAGGAGCTGGCTCAAGTGCCCTGTGACCGCTCCAAACTGTCCAATAACGAACGCATGGAGCTGCTGCTAATGTTCAGGGCCCAGTCACAGGTAAGAAACACACACTGGGGTGTGTGTTTTAGACAATTTAGAGTCCAATTTACAAGTGTTTGAGCCATACTACTAAAAGTGTTGTGACCATTCTTTTTTTAACCTGTCACTTCAGTCCTCTAAATGTTATTGTAGTACTACAGTGGTGGAGTCCCAGATAAACTTAAATAAACTTTAAACCCAGTCTATATCTACTCACTACTCTATGTGTAGGCACTCTACCCTACCCTCTCTTCTCCCGCTCTCTCAGGTATTACTGACTGTGTGTGGCCCTCCCCCTGTATTTAAATATCTCCTTAGTTTCTTTCTGTCTGTACTTTAGACTTTAGACTATTCTTTGAGGGTGGAGCTCTCATAGTGCAGTGTTCATTTCTTTGTTTCTTAGTTTAGTTATATGTTTTGATAGTTTAGGTGGAGAAGCTCCAGGTCATATGACTCATTGTATGGCTGGTCCAGACTTGCTCTGTCTTTTGCTGTTTTTTGCCAGTCTTTCACACTACCATAGTGTGTATGGCTGTAAACAGTCAGGGGAAGGACAGCTGTGTTGGAGGAGGAACAGAATGACATAATGATCTGAATGTTGCTCTAATGCTACACAACTCAAGCTGACACAAAACCATTGTGTTTTTGGAAGAAGAGAGCATAGCTGAAATATCCTGAAGTTTAGTCCCTATGATCAAGTTCCTAAAACACTGGAATGTGAGCTGTCCTGGTGCCCTGGAGGTTTGATACGCTCACCATGTTATCCTCCATGCCTTTATTTTCTTAACTCTTGACTGTCTACAACCTAATTAATAATAAATAATAATGAATAGTGATGACATCATCAGGGTTATTTTCACAGTCCTCAAAAAGCTCTTTCAGAACCACAACTTGTGGATGTGGATGTGGGACAAACATCACATCAAAACTGACTCCAATATACACCAATATACTGATACACAAGGCTGCAGATTAAATGTTTATACTTGATTGCTTATACTTAATTGAGTTTGTAATTATATGATATATTTATGTAAAAGCTTGTATTTTTCAGCGAGTTGATGAGTACACAGAGTTGATCGGTGGCTCCTCTGTGGCTGAAAGTTCCAGATCTAAGATAATCTTAATCCAGGAAAAACACTTTGAGATGATTGCTTTTTTTTTAAATGTATTTATTTATTTATTTTAATTTTTAAATGTTATTATAATTGCATTGTATCAATTGAACAGCTAACAGCTTGAGTTTAAAAGTATTTCCATCAATCTTCAAGCACCTCATCAGTATAGGGCATGTTTAAAGTATTTGCCTATTTCTACAGTATCACAGCTTTACAGACAAACTAAACACTGAGTCTAGACAGGGACATCTGTGCTTTTCATGAGTTTAGTGGTGACTATAGTTTCTCACTCAAACTTGGAAGGAGACGGTGAGGCGAGTGGTATTCAGGTTGAGTGAAAGCAGTTCATATCATTCTTGTATGCCTGCAGATCCTGGGCTGGTGTATCATCATAACTGCTGCTTTTGTGGGCCTCCTGGGCACCTGCTACAAAAACTGTCGCTCCAAAGTCAGCTACCTGCAGCTCACGTTCTCAAAACGCTACATGGAGAAAGAGAAGGAGTACTTTGATGCCTTTGCTGTTGATTACGCTACCAAGCTGGCCCAGAGAAACCTGCAGAGCTTCTTTGAGAACAGGGACCCTGATCCATTCCCTTTCCCCAACCACAAAGCATGGGAGGAGATCTCTGCACTCTACACCTTTTCCAGGAGTGAGCAGTACTACAGCACCCTGCAGCGTTACGTTGAGAGGACAGACAGGGACTTCTCACCAGAGAAAAGATCTGTCTTGGACATGGAGCATGGAATAGAAATGAGATAGACAATGTATTCAAGCAGACAAGCTGTGGTGACTAGATACTCATCACTGTTGGTATTTAACTCTAATTCTATTGTATCTATATGTGTATTGTATTTGAATCAGGAAGCCTGCATGAAGGCTGCATTCTCATTGACAAAGCTGTCCTTTCAGTGGCTCAGTGCAATGGTACAACCCTGTCTAAGCACATGAAATGATAGAAGGCATAACCACTATTTTATACACACTAATTCTCCCTATCTCTGTAACACTGCATGCATTTAAGGCCTTCTATTACTGTACTAACATGCCGTTTGAAATGTTAGTTCATTTGTGAATTGCAAAGTAATTTATGAACTAAGGTACAGTAACTTTAAGAAGTTGCTTAGGAAGTTATTTCTGAGAATTTATTAATTAACAATAAATCTGAGCACTGATTTTAGTGGAGAGGTACAAAGCTAAGTTAGACAAGTCAGAGTCATAGAGTCATATAGTATGATAATGTACAGATCAGTACTGAATACTAATAGACTGGACACTGAAGTATTTACATATCTAAATATTTAAATATATGATATACATACTTGCATGTTCTTCCCATGTTTGCAATGGTTCTTTTCAGGTTCTCCGGCTTCCTCACACAGTCTTAACACATGCAGGTTCACTGGTGACTCTGGTGTGTGTGAATATGACGGACCCTCATGAACCGGTGACCTGTCCAAGAAAAATAACATTTAACCATTGTGAGAGAAAGCAGTGAGCAAAGAGACAGAGAAAATGAGAGAGGGTGTGTGACGTGGAAAAATGACTATTTCTGGTCAACCGTCACTTTGATGAATAACAGAATAAACTCAGCTGTCCTTACTTGAATATATAACTTGTGGTTGATTGGTGGCACATATGCACATTTCATGCAGGTCATGGAAACCTTTCACTTGAAACACATAACCACACATATTTAATAAAAGGAACAGGAGGGTACATTTTCATGGTCATCATCATGCATCAATTATTTCATTTATCTCCAGTGTGAAATACATATTTTCTAAATAAAGCGGGCATTCCATGAAATGTTTGAAAAATTCAGGAAGGAAATCATAGAGATCCATACATGCCAACAGACATTAAAAATAACATCATCTGCATCAACTGTTAAGAAACAAACATGTAACTGTTTAGTTACTTTACATTTTAATGAACAAAAAGAAGACAATTCAAAATAAAAATAAAGGGACAATTTATCTAATTTAGTAAAAAAAAAAAAAGAATATGAAATGATTGAAATCTGTAAAAATAAGTAATTGTTTAATGAATTTTAGTGAGGAATTCATTGATTTCATTTGATATTTGTCTGTTTTGCTGCATGTTCATCCATCAAGATATAACTGCATACGTTTACTTAATCTATTCATCTATTGATTAATTTTTTAATCTTCAATATTCCATTGTTTCAGCTGCTCCTGTGTTTTTTGTTTCAAAAAGAAGCATCAGCTGCATAACTCTCAACTGAAACATAAACCAGGGACTGTATGAAAATGAATTGTCTCCCAGAAGAGTGGCATGAAATTGTTTAGGAAGAAGAAAAAAGATTCAGCTGGTGAAAGTCTGAAGTTGGGAACACTTAGTTCTGCATTTACAAATCAGATATTTCCAGACCAAAAGTTTTAGAAAGCAATCAAAGCAGATCAAACCCCCCAACATGTCTGCATTTCTTCCTCATTTATTTAATTGTGATTTTGATCCAAGGAGCAACCTCTGTGTGAAATCAAAGCAGAAGTGTCAAAAACTGCAGTTCCTCAAACGTCCACTTGAGGCTGCCTCCAGAAGTGAGTCAGTCTCCATAAGTCCCCATGTTAAAATGTCCAACTTCACAGCAGAAATAAACATGTTTACAGCCTGGTACAAAAAACAGTTTTGGTCTCTATAGCTAATTTCCCCGTTCATGACAACTGTACTGAGGAAGCGCAGTAATTACAAATATATGGACACATTGTTCCCCATGCTTCAGTTCCTCTCTTTGTCAGTTGATGGCGCTGTGGCCTCGTTTTCAGCAAAGGAAAAATCTCAGTTTGTGCGCCTGCGCACAGACCAAAGTAATGGATATTACAAGAGTGACGGTGTTACTGTCACACTGATGGTGATTACTGAATAAATCAGAAATACATAGATATAATAATAATAATAATAATAATAATAATAATAATAATAATAATAATAATAGACATATAGTCTCCAACTGTCTGCTGGCGACATGTTCAAACAGTAGTATCTCCTCCAGTGAACGTTTACCATGCTAGACATCGACCCTGCTATCAGGCCAAAAAGGTCGAATCACGATATCATCGAGCAGCAGTCGGCACACGCAGCAGCTCTGTGTGTGTGTGTGTTAGCTTGGACACAGTGGTGATGATCTTTCTAACGTCCGGATAGCTCACCTGCACTAAAATGACAGACTACGCCGAAGAGCAGCGGAATGAGCTTGAAGCTATAGAGTCAATCTACCCAGACTCCTTCACAGGTTCGAATCCCGTCAGTGTACACAGGCAGCTAGCTGACAGGCTAGCAACACACGTTAGTTAACAGTATGTAGTGACTAAGTTAGTTAACCTAGCTAGCTGTTTGGCTTGAACCAGCGGTGTAGAGTCGTTGTACTTCAGTCAAGTTAATGTGAGACGTGAAGCAGCTATTGACGAGCTGTTCCAGCGGGCCCATATGTGTGTCTCATGGACAGAAACTTCGTTCAGATTCGGAATCATTCGGCCCGTGTCGAAGAACAGCGAACCTTAAAATGAGTTTGTCCAGAACGTTAATGTTAGTCTACGGTCAGGTCTGTAATTCAGCATTTATCACATTTCCAGTGATCATGTAGGATTCATGAAGAGTGTGAACTCATCGTGCTGAGGCTGCACAGGTCAGACACTAACATGTGACTGTCCTCACAGTAACGTTAAATGCCTTCTTGCTCGTGTCAGGCTTCATTGATGCTGCTGCCATCACAGATAACAGAGATGATGTGACTGTGTGTGTGTGTGTGTGTGTGTGTGTGCAGTGCTTTCAGAGGATCCTACCAGCTTCACCATCACTGTGACGTCAGATGCAGGGGAAAATGGCGAAAGTGAGTACACTGGTTGGTGTATGTGTCAGTTTAACAATATGAAATGCTTATAATGACATTTTGAATTGATTTTAAAGGAGATTTTGGCCATGATGACAAAGTTTCCGATTCACATACATGTGTGAAACAACATCTTTCTATAAATATCATGATTGTTTTTTAGCATCTTCCCTCAAATCAACTGAGGCTGCTCCACCAAACACTGGTGTAAGCTGTTTAATAAAAACTGTCTCAACGTGAGCTTCTTGTTTCCTTCTTGCAGCCGTGGACGCAACATTTAAGTTCACGTATGTTGAGAAATACCCGGACGAGCCTCCACTGTGGGAGATTCACTCCCAGGAGAACCTGGAGGACAGTGATGTGGAGGACATCCTTACCTTACTGCAGCAGCAGGTCTGTCCACCTCTTTTGTTTACACTGGTGCCTGCCTGGATCATAGTCATACGTCCGTTCCTCCGCCGTCTGTGAAGCATTGTTTTGATAACCTTTTCAGATATTTTTGGATTTTGACATAAACTTATACTTACCGTAAAGTCCAGCTGAAATTAAAAGTGGTGTTTCTTCTCTACATACAGTAGGTGCTGTGTAAATCACGTCCTGTGTTCTCCTAAAAGAAGAAGTCAGCTGCACTGCTGACTCTGTTTTCGTTGATGTATAATCACCTGAAAATAAGAATCATGTTTTGTTACCTTAAAATATGTATATATTTATATCTAGAGTCACTGCAGATCTTCTCTATGCTGGTCAGAGTACATTAATGAAAAGTTTAATAAAGTTTAATAGATCCACTAAAATCAATAAACGGTTATGGCCGGTACATCAGAAGGTGAGCTCACTAATTAGCTGCTCTCTGATGATAATGTTCATAAAACAGTTGCAGACATCAGTGTCTCCTGATCTATCTGTTAGCAGTGTATCCACAATGTGTTCATGTGTCACCCTGCAGGCAGAAGAAAACCTGGGCATGGTGATGATTTTTACCCTGGTGACAGCTGTTCAGGAGAAACTCAACGAAATCGTGGACGTGATGAAAAACAGAAGAGAAGAAGAGAAACGGCGGAAAGAGAAAGAGGCAGAGGAAGCAGAGAAGGTAGGAACAGGCTGAATATACATTGATACATTAACCATATTTCTATATTGTGGTAAATCAATATATCATTAACTTCATTCATATTTCTCAGCCCTGGCTTCAGGACAGAATGCTGCTGTATATTACACTTTTACTAAATCAGTCAGTCAGTTAAGGAAAGTATTAGGAAGTGAAAAATACCATTAGTTTAAGGAATAAATGTTGTCAATGATAGTCTGGTAATGTGTGTGTGAGTGTGTGACATCTATTGCACGTCTGTCCGTCCTGGGAGAGGGATCCCTCCTCTGTGGCTCTTCCTGAGGTTTCTTCCACCTTTTTTCCCTGTTAAAAGGGTTTTTTGTGGGCAAGTTTTTCCTCACTCGAACCGAGGGTCTAAGGACAGAGGGTGTCACTCCCTGTACAGATTGTAAAGCCCTCAGAGGCAAAATGTACTTTGTGACTTTGGGCTATACAAATAAAATTAAATTTGATTGTGTGTGTGTGTGTGTGTGTGTGTGTGTGTGTGTGTGGCAGGTAGCGTTCCAGGGTACAGTGGTAACCATTGAAAACTTCCTGGCATGGAAGGCAAAGTTTGAGCTGGAGATTGCTGAGCTGAGGAGGAAAAGGCAGAAGGAGGAGGAGCAGGCGGGAAAACCCAAACTCACGGGTAAACTCATGTTGTTATTGAAAATTATCTGTCAATGCTCACAGCCAGGGAGGTTCATTACATACACACAGGAGTGGACTCAAATACTTTGCGTACAAACAAATTTAAGGTATTTTACTGACTGTTTTCTTTTGCCTTGGACTTGTAGTAACAGAGTATGTGCACAGTTTGGTCTGAATACTTTCTGGACCACTGCAGAAATAAATGGACTAAAGAAAATCGAATCTTTCCCTCACTAGGTAAACAGCTGTTTGAGAGAGACCACAACCTGGACACATCTGACATTCAGTTCCTTGAAGACGGTAAGAATGTTTCTGAGTGTGTGTCGAAGCGTGTGGCTGGTATGATTTTTCATCCATCCCAGAAGATGTCTGTTGTCATAAGGTCCTGTTTTTATAGAAATGGTAGAAAATGTCCAAATATGAGTTGATGAAAGGCTCAGACTAAAAAGCTCAGATCCTGATCAGAGTGGATCTACTGAAGAATGATTGAACTGACACACACCTGCTTTCTTCTTCTGCAGCTGGAAACAATGTTGAGGTGGATGAGTCACTTTTCCAGGAGATTGATGACTTGGACTTGGATGAAGATGACCCAGACTTTGACCCTTTAGATATGGGCAGTGATGAGGACTAAAACAGTAGGACAGAGTCCTGCAGAGGACTGACAGGACCATACTGGCTCCTCTCTGGGATCAGATCATCTGACCGGACACATTCAAGAAGATCCAACAGCTGCATTTCTTTTGTAAAGACTCTCTCAACAGCTGGAGAAGCAATCGTCATAAATACAACATTTACATACAGTTTACCCACGAGTGTTCATTTCTATGAATGAAATTTACCAGACTTGATTCTGGTGCTGTTCAGCATGCAGCACATCCCAGTGACAGGCCTGTTATCTGGCCACAAGAGGGCAGTAAAATAGCAAGTATGGCCAGGGAAGTATGAATTCCCCAGCATAGAAATATATTGCATTACCTTTACAAGCAAGATCACTGCATTCAAAGCCTTACTGAAGAAAAAATGACTGTCAACTCTGAAAATTAAACACTCATTATGGGGAGTGACCTGTTCCAAAGTTGTAGCTGTGTCACAAGTTTATATACTGCAGAGCTGTCAGAGTACATCTACACCAATGAGTTGTAGTTCATCGTCATACGGGAATCACATTCTACAAACAAAGACAGAAAATCTTCCAAAAACATCTGCCGAGTAACTATATTTAACTTCAGCTGTCAGACGCACTCAAAGTACAAGTATGTTAAAACAGTATTTAAAGCTGCATTCACTGCTTTTCATCATCATCAACATCACAATATAACTGCCTCATGAAGTCAGCTCAGGAAACTAATACCAACTGATCCATTGTAACTAAACATACAATACATGAGTACATTTACTCAATAACATACAAGGTGCCAACAGGCTTTACCCGCCTACAGCAGTGGTTCCTGGCTGTTACTACATCTTTATTACAAGGAACATCAGTACACAAGGATGAAATACATCAATGTTTAATTCAAGGCAAACAGTAACAAAAGAAATTTTCCTGTATAATATTTAATCATTTACATCAGGCAACATGTGATCACAGAAAAGGTAAACAGGACTGAGAATCAGACTAAATGTCAGCGCTTCAGGCTCATTTCAGTAGCTGCTTGCACAGTATTTTCCTTACGTACTCAGCCTTCATCTTCCTCGACAGTTTAACCTGTTCTCCATGGCTTTATCAATTATTATTCAGTATATACTTCAATATAAATTAATATACAGTGTTAATAAATGTTCCTTAAGAGTTATCAAGCTAAAAACAGTTGCAGAGCTGGAACAAAGTCATTGTCACAATTAAGTTTCAAGTCATGGCCTTGAAGTCCAAAGTCAAGTCTCAAGTGAATCAGGTAACTCCCAAATCAGGGACAAATCCTAAACCTGGTTTCCAATCATAAACAAGTCATTTCGCACACTTCACTATTGATTGACTGAAAGTGATTGATTGATTGATTGATTGATTGATTGATTGATTGATTACTATTTCTAAATAGGGTAAGTCAATTTTTAGAAATAATAAATGAAACCAGTATTTACAAATTTACCTTTAACTCCAACATTTCAAATCAAACTGATCACATATGTATGTATATGGGTATGTTCCTGATCAGGTGATGATATCTGCAGAGCTGCTTTGCACTGAAAAACATTCATACTCTGCAGTGCGATGAGCTGACTGAGTTGGAGTGTATTGTCGGGAAAATGAGGAGTTGTTTTAGCATCATTTTAGATCTTTGTGCTCGGACGGAACATTAAGTCATTCCAAGTGAAAAGCCACCAGTACTTGGTGTTCAAAGCTGAGTTGTAGGTCTTTGTGATTAATTAATAAAGCATAGTGTTCATTAAGCTCCAACTGGGACTTCTTTGTGTTGTCATGAGACCAACAACTGGTTCTCAATGCCCTTGATGTCCCAGATAAAAGACAGAGCAAAGTCTTTCATTTCTCTTTGGAAGACCTCATCAAACCTCTCGTTTTGGGCCACGGTGAAGTGATTCTTCCAGTCACCGATGGTGCCTAATGATAAAAAGAGAAGAAAAAGGTTGTAGCCATCCATCCTCACTCTGCCATGTATGATAAGTCTGAATACTGAGGTCACTTTGTGTTGTCTGCTCTTTACTTCAACCCATCTCAACTATTTCTTATTGAGTTAGTGATTTCCTGCATTTCCCACAATGTTGATCAGTAAAACTAAATACATATATTCTAGTTTGATACACTGTATATGAATAGTGTACTGTATAGGCTGTGTAGTAACTGTGTCACTATGCACACACTTAGGGACTACTCTGTATCTGTATTAATAAGAGAACAACTGGAATGTATGGAAGGCAAATTTCGTCAATGAGGACTCAAAAACTGCAACATTGTTGAAAACTTTGCTTCAGAATTGCTAAGAGGTAATTGGTGGTGCTGGAGCAGTATCTCCAGCTTAATTGTATGTTTGTGTAACTGCCTAACTATCAGTTGTAATATTGGTGACTCCCCAGGTTGGTCAAGGTGCCTGCACAGTGGGGGGTGGACAGGGGGGAAAGCGTGTACCTTCCACACAATGTGCTGACTCCAGTATAATGGTCCTGACAGGTTGGTGACATGGACACGTCTATCTGCAGGTCTCCACAGGGGTAGAGCATTTAACATTCCAAATTGTAGGAAAATGGGAGCCACAAAAATGAAAAGGAACTCTGACATGTCTGCAGAATGTATGACCCTACTTATCATCTCTTACCTCAAAGCTCTAAAAACCCACTGTACACTAGCTGCTTCACAACAAACCACAGACAGACAGACGGATGGGCAGACAGAGCTGGTGAACTCACTGATCACCAAAGGAGGTGGTGGATCCCAAAAAAGAGCTAAAAGCAAGAATTGAATTTCATTCATCAGGTGACACAAAAATGGCTCCTAAAGTATGACATGTTGCTCCATGTATGAAAAACTGAAACTATTGAGTTGAGTTGGAAATATTGTAAACATAAAGGTCCAGTGTGTCAGATTCAGGGGGCTCTGTTTAAAGAATATAATATTCATAACTCTGTTTACCTTAAAATGAGCTGCTGAACCGTTATGTTTCTAAACTAAACACATCTCTAGATAGGGACTCGTGTTTGTGTTGTGTTTCTTCTGCATTTCCAACTATGCTAGGAAGAAAAGGGTGAGGCAATCAGCAACTACACTGTTAAACCACTAAATCCTACACACTGGCCCTGCAAAGTCAGTGTGGTGTTTACAGCATGTTTCTGCTGCCCCAAGTGGCCAAAAACAACAACAAGGATTCGTGTGGCTCGGTTTAGGTAGTTTATATCTGAACCCAAATGTCTGCCATAAACCCATGGATCCATAATTTTGGATTTAGCATTGCTACAGTATAACATTTTGGGAATAGATAGCCTGTGACAGGCTGTTTGTTCTTACATTGTGAAAGTGCTGTAAATCTTTTGGCTGAAAGTTGAATACTTGTTAGTTGAGCACAGTGAGGCACAGACTTGAGTTCCATTATGCATCTGAAGTAGTAAAACACTTGCACACCTTTTCTCATGAATGTTCCCTGGTGGTGGTTAAGCAAGTCGCCTGGCACCCGCTCGTAGCTGGCCTGAGGGATCTTCTTCATGTTGTTGAAAGTGCTGTGTTTCACCACATTGGCAAGTTGTTCATCAGTCAGCTCTTTACCCAGGAACAAAGAGATCTTCTGTACAGCTGATCGCAGGTCCTGAACAAAAACACAACTGCTTCAGTGATCTATTCTTCACAGTGTGGACATGCAGATTAAAATGATGTGAACTCCTACCTGAATCATTTCTTCGTAAGTGATGAACAGCATGTTCATATCATCCTTGTGTGAGTACCAAGTCTTAATGTGCTCAAACCAGCTGCACCCATACACTGAATGAACAATGCACAATGTCACCATCACACTGTAAACATTCATCATGAGCTGCAGCATCCTCTGTACAAACATGATTCTATGAGTAACAGAAGAGTACTGCCCTTACCGTCTCCTCTCATGAATTTCTCAAAGAAGTCATCGAAGTCCTTTGGAGTTTCCAACATGTTTGCAACCTTATGGAAGTAGAAGTAAGATACGAGGACATCTTTGGGATTTCTTGCCACGTAGATCACCTAAGAGGTAAAGTCTCAATATCAACAATTTACAACCTGTTTACAATCCTGTTTATCAGGGAGTGACACATACACATACATATCTTATCTACCTTGTATATCTTATCTATGAACATCTAGAATGACCAATAATGCTTTCCATATACATAAGGATGTGTGAGGATTATTTCAAGGCAGAACATTTCAAGACACTGACTAGACAGGAAGTAAACCAACTGGTGGAGAGGAGGTTCACACACCATCTTACCAGCTGCCAGTTTATACTTAACTGATGGAGGGCATTAGTGATGCTGCTAAGGGAGGTTCAGTATTCAATATTCATAAGCAATATATCTATAAACATTTATTAAACTGTTATTATTTGTACATATACTGTAGTGTGAAAAATATATGCGTTCATTAATGTGTTCACTCTAACTCCTCCAGTGGACACCCATTAGAGGAGACAGGTGAATGACAATGTAGTGAAACATGTTAATTAACACTTATAACACATCACAGTGTGTTATAAATCATGCATGAAATGTTTTTCTTATAAATGCTAAATAATAAAGTAGAGTGATATTTCAGACTGCAGGTGAGGTACACCTGGATGGGGAGCTGACCTTGCCCTTCCTCTGGCTGAGAGCAGCAGGCATGAAGTGGTGCTGCAGATGGGTGACCCTCAGTCTGGGCGATGGGGCCGTGATGAATGCCTGTCTGTTGCCGGTGATTTCAATCCAGGGAATGAGATCAGCGTTGGAGTAGTTGTTGAGCTTACTGATGGTTGTCACGTCCCCCTTTGCCTCAAAGAGCAGCAGGATCTGCTGCATCCAGATGGTCCCTGTCAAACACAGACAGGCAGGCAGACAGGCCTCATTTCTGTCTCCCAGACTGCACGTACAATGGCAGCAATTAGGTCAACCTTATGTACGTAGGTACACACCTCCTCTCTTCTCCTCTCTATGGACCTTTGTCCTAATTTCACAATACACACTTCTCTAACTGATCATTTGATACCCTGCTCCCCGCTGAAATCAATTTGCAACACACAAAAGAGTGGGACATTCATCTGGATGCTGTACATACTAATCAGCCCTGTTCCTTCCTCTGTGCTGAGAGCTCAAAGAAACACACTGAACTTAAGTGCACCTCCACTACAGGACACAATGGTGTTTCTGTTGGAGGAGCCGGTACTGACACCACCTCTGTGTGTGTGTGTGTGTGTGTGTGTGTGTGTGTGTCCATCTTTGTTTTCCTCTCACCTGATTTTGGGTATGTAACGACGAACACGTCAGAGTCTCTGATCTCCAGGTTGTAAATCTGGTCCACATCATCTGGATCATGAGTCCCGTTGATGAGCTTGAAGCCTTTGTGCGGCACCAGTTGATGGTTCTGAGTCTTGTCATTTAAATCCATGATAGAAGAATCAGTCCAAGGAATCCACACTGTGCTCTATCCTCTCTATGTTCTGTTGCATGTAAAACAAGTGAAGAACAGCAGAGCTGCTTTTCATTTCAAGCTCTAGACACTTCTCATTCATCATTAAGCAGACAGTCCTCTGACCGCATGCGCTGATAATGAAGTCAAATAAGTAGAAAGTAGTTCTATCGAACAGTCAGCTGCAGCCACATAAAACGATGCACAGTGTGCAAATGTAAAGTTGTGCGTCAGAATATTGCATACCTGCTGTGCGCGCTCTTCCTCTCACTCATTCCATGAGGAAATGTCTCACCGAGTCCAGTTTACTGCTCTAAATGTGTCTCGGAGGTCCCACCTCTTTGCTGACACCTTGCCACCGTGTCGTTACGCACCGAGAAAAAAAGAAAAGAGAAGCAAAGAACAGAGAACTTCCGTTCACACTCTCATACCTCAGCAAAGAATCGCTCACAGAGAAGGAGGAGTAGGAGGAGGAGGAGGAGGAGGAGGAGGAGGAGAGTCAGTGAACGCACCGTGCTGCTCTGCTCAGAGACTGAAGACATACACAGAGTACAGAGGCTGAACACACAGCAACCGCAGCAAAACATGAAAACTACACTCAGGCTTCCTGCACAGGGTCACCCTGTTTAGGGTAGCTTTTACCCAGGGTGAGGTGTGTGTGTGTGTCTTGGAAACTCTGGCAAAGAGACAAGCAGAGCCGTCCACAACTGGTGGTGAGTTGGAGAGTAAACTGGGACCCCTGTCTGTGAGGCCTCTAACTCTAACCTCCAGAGAGAATTTATCGTGCAGGGGAGGTTGGTGACATAGAATCTGAGTTCTAAGCACTGACTGTGAAAGTTACTGCTAAAAGGTATGTGGAAGGCCTTTCAGGCTCTCAAATGTGGCCATGAGCTTTGGGTTGTGAACTAAAGAATGAGATTGTGCATACAAGTGAGGGCATCGGCCTTTTAAATAAGGTGGGGAGCTCAGACATCCAGAGGCAGCTCAGAGTAGAGCTGCTGCTGCATGACAAAAGGAACCAGTTGAGTTGGTTTAGGCATCTGATGAGGATGGCTGCTGGGCGCCTTTATCTGGAGGTTTGGGTTTTCCAAGCATGTCGAACGGGTAGGAGACTGCAGAGGAAACCCAGAGCATGCTGGAGAGATTACACACCGACCACCTGGGTTGTGTAATCCAGTCTGCTCCACTGATGATTTCCTGTTAGTGGAGCTGGGGCTCAGGAGGTAGTGCTGGTTGTCCATTAATCAGGTGATGAGCAGTTCCATCCCTGGCTTCTCCAGTCTCCATGGGCAAGATACTGAACCCCAAATTGCTCCCAAAGGCTGTGCCATCGTTGTATGAATGCATAAGAATAGTTAGTTCCTAAAAAACTGGATGCATGGCGCCAATGCCATCAGTGTATGAATGGGTGAATGAGATATGTAGTGTAAAAGCGCTTTGAGTGGTCAGAAGACTAGAAAGGCGCTATATAAGTACAGTCCATTTACCATTCTTGTTTCAAACAAAGCTGGCCTCCTCTGAACACTGCAGGTGACTGACGAACTGTTTGACCTACTGCTGCATTTCACCTAAAACCAGTCCTCATTCTTTGGTTTCACGCAGACAACCTCTGTTCAACTACTCATTAGACTTCTTAAAACAGAACTGACAACCTAGTGTATTTTCAGTTAAACTGTGTGATCTTCGACCGCCTGACGGAGAGATTTATTATTATCATCATCATGTTGACTAGTCAGCACTTGTCCTCACTTGGTCAGTATCATGCCATTATTATTTTGTTCTTGATATTAATATCATCATAGATGTGATACAACTTGGGCACTGCCAAATATCCATACACACAAGATAAACCCATTTCTAAAAGTCTGGAAGCAGTGATTGCCAGTGACTGGCATGCTGACCCAGCAGAACTCATCCACCACATCCCACCCCATAGATAGATTTATTTATTGTAAATGATGGTTTGGCTCGGTCCCCCCTTTTTTCTTTAGTTGTTGTTTTAGCAGTTAAAAACACACACCTTTTCTATTCTTCTTCCCATCTTGGTTTTGTTTATATTCCCACATACTGAATGTCTAACTATTTTTGTGTACTGACACCAAAAATACACAGATGACTCTTCTTCTATAAACAGACAGCTGCTGAGTGATGTCAGCACAAGAAAGGCAGCAGATCGCTTCTGCAATCAAATATTTTATATTTGTTTAGGTTTGGTTCCAGCTGACATCAGAGTGGTTTTTCTGTTAAACAGTGAGATTCTCTGACAGCCTGATTCCCCCCTCACATTACCCATCGTAAATAAATGGACAGAATGGAGGGCATATATTATATATACATTTATTACAAAATAAAATAAATTAAGTCAATTTGAACATTTATTAGAAAATAACTACATCGATAAATAAAATAGCTCTTGAGGTGACAAATCAAATATTTGTTGACAGTAAAAACAAACAGAAGAGGTGTATTCCTGTTCATGGGATCCTTTCAGCACATAATGTCCTGGAGTTCATGATGCTAATCTGTCAAAACAAACAACACAGTGTGCTGACACACAGATAAAGAGCTCTTTATTTAACACACATCATCAACATTCAAATTCTGAGGCTGCTATTGTGTTGGAGAGATTGACTTATATAACCAGACTGCAGAGGTTCAGACTGAATGGAAAACTTTAATAGAGTTTCTTAGACGCCAAAGTGCACAATCATCTTAAAACTGCTAGGTGATGTATGTTGTAGACTGTTTGTGTTTTGTTTATTTTATTGTGTGTGAAATGTTTTGTGGAAACTGTGCCTACTTATTTTATGGAAAATATTGTTATGGTCATTGTCTATTTGTATGTGAATGTATGAAAAGTTCAATAAAAATATTGTTGTCTGTTTGAGGACAGCTCACCTGTCTCTCCTCAGCAGACAGCACGCCCTGTACAACTACCACCTGGTACTGTTTGTGCTTCAGGCTGCCAGGAACTTCCTGACATGACGAACGGCTGTGGAGACAGTGTCCTTGCTCAGAAGCTTCCTGGTGTCCGACACTGAGGAGCCAGGATCCAGAAGCAGGAGGCACAGGCTCCCATTCTTCTTCTGCTCCAAGCCCACTATAGAGCGGCTGTGACCTGCAGGACAATAATGCTCAAAGTGCTAGATGAGCCACTCCAGGGTGGGCTGAACAAACAGTTGTCAAAAGGAGCAGGAAGCAGTTCTATTAACCATGATAATATTTTGGATTGGTTACAAAGGTCGGTCTAAAGGTTCATTCAACACTTCACTAGCTTGTAGTCTGAGATGAAACATTAAGCGCATTAAACAACACGTCAGTGTGGGAGCATTTCCTACAGAAAGCAACAGGTGTAGGAGCAGTACAGCACCATGCTGAACCACATTAAGAGCGAGCACCCAGCTGCCATGTCCAAGGACGGCAAGAGATCACATTTTGGTGGCAGATTTGATGACTGAGACGATCACTGAAATATACTTACATTTTACACATGCTGGTGATGAATATCTTTTTCTGAAGATATTATCATCATATTGTTGTTACAGTTTATTCCAAGAAGTTCAGAAAATACACGATTTCCTGGGTGTACATGTGTCCGTCTGTTTAGACTTCATAAAAATGCTTTTAATATTTGGGTAGTGTTTATACTGGGCTGATTTCTGAGGATTATGTTCGCCTTGATGGACTGCTTGTATGAAAGTCTCAGCAGAACTTTACAAAAGTACAGGAACCCTGGCCAAAACTACAAGACAGCAACCAGTACTGTAAAACAACTTGAGCCCTACAGCTAAAGAAACATGTACGTGTACATGCATGAAAAACTGTATAGCTACACAGTATGTAGCTTCGCTTAGTTATGCTGCTATAGGACTAGACTGCTGGGTGACTTCCCATGGTGCACTGAGCTCTTCTTATCCTCTCTCCACCTGTTCACTCTCATGTCCCATGTTACTAACTTAGCTTCTTCACTGGAGTTTTTGTGCTCGTCTCGCAGGTTCTCATGGAGCATGGACACACTGAGATCAGGGATTGTATCTGAGCCTGCTGTTGTGGTCCTGATGACGTCCACTACAAATACTATTATGGTTATTATTCTATATATCTCCTGCTCTATATGGAAAGTGTCATGACATAACTTCTGCGTACCTTGGTGTTGCAAGTAAAGAGGGGGCAGGGAGGTATGGATGAGTCTGGGTGGCAGTCTGCTGCTCTTGTTGGTCTGAGAGAAGTACTGCTTCACCCACTCAAACAGACGAGGGTGGGTGTCACCTGGGCCTGTCGGTTGGTGGAAGTCAATGATGCAGGCACTGAAAACACATGTAGCATAAGCCTGAATGAATTTAACTTAACAATTTTATGTACATACAGTTAAATTCAGTGGATTATAATGAACATTTTAGCTGTGTTCTTATTTTTGCTTCAGGATAGTTTAGGGTAGATAACTACTAGTGCTAATTTGGAAGTTCCCAATTTAAACTGGTAAGGAAAATGCCGGAATTAGGAGCAAAACTATCACAGCAAGAGCCATGTTCTAACCATTGTACCAGTCCACTGTGAAGTTTACACTGGAGCCCTCAGGGGTACCTGAGCCTAGCCTCATACAGAGCAGCATGTAGAGATATTTAACCCGAGAATAGACTTCTTTAATAGACTCATCTGTCCTGCCAGTCTATTATCAGTCAGGAAAGGGTTAAAACCACGATTTTCTACTTTAATTTTTCTGGTATACTGAAAATGAATATGTCTATTATGTCTTGTTCTTATTTTTGCATTTCTACTTTTGCCTGCTGGTATTTAGCTCTTTATGAAGCTGAGGTTTGTCCCATGACATTCTATGAGTCTCTTTAAGCTCACTTTGAGTGCTACAGGAAGAACGTATTGCATTGTGAATGATAAACAGTTCAAGGACCTAATATTTAGGTTTATCACAGTATATCAATGATTTGATCCAACATACTTTATTCTACATGCATTATGGTGTACATCAAATTGTTTCTAGAAGGAGTAAATAAAATGTTACCCTGCTTCTCTCTTGTATTGTACAAACATCTTCTGTGCTGCTGTTCTGTCAGTCTAAAGTGGTCCTGTTCCTTTCCATCTCTGTGATGAGAATCTTTGGTTTAAAATCCATCCGCCTTACCAGCTTATGACTTAAGGTGGACAATTGATTCATTAAACATTAAACTTTTAAAGTGGGTCCTGATTTTGTTTGGATAGTCCACACACATGCGGGCATTGCGGTTAGGCAACACACATTCCTGCAGATGGTATCATCATACTATTCACTGGTCCTTAACTGATCGAGCTAAGGCAGCAAAAAATGTAGCAATGTACCAGCATAATGCAGGGAGGAAGACTGATAGGCTGAGGAAGGAACTGCATTCAGAACATTTGTTAGACCGAAAGTATGCACACAATGTGTTCATCAATGATTAAAAGATTTGTTACCTGTAGCATGACAGAAAGTTGCTTTAGAAAAGGTTTATGTGGTGTTTTGCTCACCTTTGATTGCTGGATGTTGGACATGTTATATGAGGCCTGAGTGTGAGTGTGTGTGCTTTGTGTGTAGTGCTCACCTGATTCCCAAACAGGTGAGGAGGCTGAAGATCTCTGTGGCTCCGATCCAGGCTCGTGTTCCGTGCAGCCGCTGGTTGAAGTGGGATGCACCTTGTGGATCAATTCCTTCTTTCCAAGCCCCCTCCATCATCCTCTGCACCTGAGGGATACCAGGCACTGTCTTCTCTGGAGGACAAGAAGAGAGTTAAGTAAATGGAAGGAAGTGGAGTGTGTACATGTGCATATGTGGAAGCAACAAAAAGTGAGACCAGACTAAGGTTCAATATGATTTGTCACCTAATAGTCTTTAATAAAGTCAGTACTGTTTACTCAGTGTTGTCTTTTAAAGTTAGCTAATCGTTATCTTGACTCACTTCTTCTCAGCGTATCATGTGATCAGTCTGTTGGACCTTTGCTCTACCAAGCTTTTCTCCATGATTATACATAGCTAACTGGCCAAACGTGGGCGACGTGATGTCATGTTGAGATAGTTCCAGTTCAGCTACATTGGCACTTGATAGCACAAAGTGTTTCAGTTTTGCTGTCATTTTGCACCGACAGTCAACAATCAGGGAGAACACTACTGAAGAACACATCCTCATTTCAACAACAATAGTGTCACCAGACCAGAACAGGGACAAGACATCATGTGCTTTCAGCACTCAGCGTGGATGTCATCAGACACGCCCCGAGCATTATGAACTAGTCATACAGCTGTGTGGTAGCTTTATTTATATGTATATCCAAAAACAAAGTCACTGTTCTTATGTTACTACTCAAACCAAAGTCAAGTCAGCTGATACACATTGGACTCAGCCCTTATTGATTCAACATTCTATAAGGAGAATTCGGTAACTACAGTGCAGTGTTTAAAATGTGCCACAGCTCACAGATTCATGCCTCTGACTGATTTTACAACAGCAACAGTAGCCAGGACTCATGGTCAACGTGGTATTTAGAGCCATCAGTTAAACTGATGTGAAAAAAACAATAACATCAACCTATGGTATGGTTACGTTATCCAGGACACTCCAGTACTTGTTCAGGATGTTCAGGATATCATAAATAAATAGAAATAGATGAAAATTGGAAATTTACAATGGGAAAAAAACAACAGCTTCTCCAACTTCTCAGCTCTATATAGTGGTATGTGGAGTATAGACTGGTTTACCTATGCACAGAGAACCTGAAACAAGCTTATATTAGAGAGAATCTGTCATTTCTGTTCGTTTCAGTAATACAGGGAGTCAGCTCATCATGTTAACAGTGAAGTCTATCAGTCTTATCTTATATCCATATATATGCCCAAAGGTGTACTGTATACAGTTTATTTTCTATTTCTAGTATATCTTTAATTTTTCTAAATTATTTTCATTTATGAGCTCCTATCATTAAGTCATTAAAGTCGGTCTAATACTATGTTGCACTCTCTCTATTTGACACAAATGGAGATGTCATTTACTAATTATTTCCATTCCATTTGATTGTTGACCTTCATTTGAAGGATTGGAATGTTGACGTGTGTTGAGGTGTCCTATGCCAACTAATCAGGAGTGCTTTCCATGATCATGATGTGAAAAATGTACAATCATGAATACTGATCAGAAAATAAATTCACAAGATTACTTCAGACAGTGTTGGCAATAAAAGAGCAGAGAGTGCTGATTTCAGGTCAGATGTTATGCAATGTGGTCACCTTGGAGGATGGGAGCATACATGTCTATCCTGTGTAGAGAGGAGAGGAGCATCTGGAAGTTTCTGTATCCACAGCCCCAGCCTTTATCCCCCGCTGAGGAGCAGTAGTGGTCTGTGTCGGCACTCAGCCAAACATGGACACTGTCTCTGCAGTCAGTCTGGTAGTATTCATATAATGCTCTGAGCACACCTAGACAAATGATAAATCATAACAAAAGTTAGATACATAAAGACAGAGACAGACACATATGCACAGCAGCAGCAAAACATTAACTGTAACTATAAACTGTAATGGAGATATGGTAGCAGTAGTAGTAATAATAATAATAATAATAATGATAATGATAATGATAATGATGATAATGATAATGATAATGATGATAATGATAATAATAATAAGATGAGACACGAGAACCTGCGAAACGAGAGAGCACAGAAACTGATGGAGACGGAGAGAGAGAGAGAGAAGAGCCCAGTGTACCACTCAAAGCACTTTTACACTACATATCACTCATTCAGCCATTCACACACATTCATACACTGATGGCATTAGCTGCCATGCAAGGTCAGTTTTGGAAGCTAACCATTCATACACATTCACACACTGATGGTGCAGCCTTCGACACGCAGACTGGAGGAGCCGGGCATCGAACCGCCAATCATATGATTAGACCTGCTCTACCTCCGAGCCAAAGCCGCCCCACAGTCCAGTGTGGTGACAGAGAACTCAGTGGTGCTGGGGACCAGGTCCAAACAGAGGTCTGTTGGAGAAAGTGGAACCAGCCAAGGCATGAAGGCCCATACAGTCCCCTCCAAAAGTATTGAAACAGAGAGGCCAATTCCTTTATTTTTGCTGTAGACTGAAAACATTTGGGTTTGACAACAAAAGATGAATATGGGACAAAAGATCAACATTTCAGCTTCACTGTTCCAATACTTTTGGAGGGGACTGTATATTATGGTCCAGCCTCAAAAAGAAGTCTCTCACACACTCTCACACACACAAAAATGACAGTTTACTGTTTGCAAAACTGTAGTAAACTGTAGACTGTATTAATAAATAAAAAGAACGTAAAAAAGACACAGACACAAAGATGATCAACGTGGCTATAATTTTGGCAACAGATTGGTTTCATAATTAATAGTGAAATATGTTTGGGAAGTTGAAAACAGGATGCAAAGTGTCCCAAGAGTCTACACAAGGTGAGACTGGTGTTCCAGACAGGGTAGAGGCTGGAGATTGCACAAGAGTTAATGACACTATGCAACACAAGTCACACTTCTTTCTGAGGCATCCTCAAGAATTTCCATGACATTATGAATGTATGGACTTCCACCTCATTCTTAATATTTTTTTGGCATTTTGCTTCACTTATCAGTGACAGTAGAGAGACAGAAAAGGCAGGGGAAAGAGAGGAAATGACATGCAGCAAAGGATGAAGTAAGGACCCTTCATACGTTGAGCACCACAGCGCCACGCCTTCTACTTCTGACATTTCAGTACAACCAATGGAAAATAATGAGATAATTTCCCTCCGCTGGGAAATGGTAGTGTAAATATGAAGGTCAGTGAAACAAATCAGTGAAAGTAGCATAGGCAGGTTGTTGGGACTGCTGTATCAGTGTTACAGACAGAAGCTGGAAAGCTCATCTGATTGTGAACACACAAAAACAGCACTGAGAATATGATGAATGTAGTAACAGATCCATGTTTCTATATTCTGAGACAGTGACAACCACTTCCTCCATTGTTTAAACAATCACCAGATAAATGTCATCCATCAAAGGTGTAAACCTGCCTGCATTTGATTTGCTAACTACAGCGCTGGATGTATAAAAAACAAAATCGATTTGAAGCTGGGGCTCACTTAGGTAAAAGAAAAGAACACTTCCCTTCAAAGATGAACACATTAACACTCCTGTGGCACAGACTGTGAACTGCAACATCCCATCCTTGAGTTAATACTTAGTAAGAATTATTACATATTAATGGTTAGTTAATAAGACCAAATGTACAAAGGAATGTAACTGGATAAGTTATTATGTGGCTGCTGAGGACTTAAACATTATACACACCACATCACTGTGGCTCAGGTGGTACAGAGGGCTGCTGGTTTGATTCCTGCCTCCCCCAGTTCAGCTGAAGTGTCCCATGGCATGATCTCACACACACACACACACACACACACACACACACACACACACACACACACACACACACACACACACACACACACACACACACACACACACGGCATGTATTGCAGCAGCCTATCCCTAAGCGAAGACAATGGCAGAGATTAACTAAAAGAACATTTTGTGAACACTGAAGGAATGTTGAAGAACTGGTCCAGGATAAAGACACAAACTGGAACAGGAAGTTGACCAATGCTGGGAACGTGAAAGAACATGACCCTCTTGGAAGAGTCCGCATCCTGAAAGTGACAAGAGATGCCACCAACATTGTTCACTTTGGCCAGTGCTCATAGTGCCATCATAAAGAGAGATACAGATTAGAAATATTATTATTATTATTACTGATTCTGATAAATCAATTATGGCATTCTACCGTTTTGTTATGTCTGTGTAGCAGACTGTTGCTATGAAAGCAGTTATTGAATATTGATTGATTTAGTAAGTAGTTGTGTAATAAGTGGGATAATGCACAGCGAGCAGGTCATTGTGACAAAATAAATCCCAACAGGCCTGCATGACTTGCATCATTTTTTTTCTGTTGCCATGGAACTGTGAAGTTGGCTGCCAGTTACAATAGCTCTGTGTTTTATGTACTTTCTTCATGGGATTTTCGTGTTTTCAACATGAACTCATTTCAGACTCGCTGGTAACTCAGCTTTCAACCTGTGAGAACGGACAGGAGAGCAAAGGAGACGGAACAGCTGAAGACAGACAGGACAGCAGAGAGAGAGAGACGGGCACGACACAGAGCAAAGGAAACGTCCGCGGACCACAGGCCGGAGTTGAAATCGGGTCTCTGCAGGAAGGACTCAGCCTTTCGTACATGGGGAGTCTACTCTAGCAGCTGAGAAAACAGAACATTTTTCTAATCCACCTTATATATTGTGAGCCGCTGTAACAAGTGAATTTCACCAGTATGGGATCAATAAAGTTATCTTATCATCCTGTCAGAGATGAATTCACAGCAATGACCAGTTCTCTATACACTACCCTTTACATCAAATAGAAAAAAAGGTGCAGTACCTAGTATGTAGAGTAGTAGTCTCTGATGTGACTGCAGCTGTCTCATCTGTATATACAATACTGAATACAGTTCATTTTTTAGGCTGTTCCAGAGCAGTTATGTTCATGAAAACACCAACACACCGCTGCACAACCCTGCAGTGATTCACAGCCACACCTCATTTGGCTTGAATACAGCCTAAAAATATAGTTTGGAGGAGTTGAGGTTGCAGGACATACACAAACATACCTTGTGTTCTAGTGCTACCATCATCAACCCCTGAGGCCAGAGACTCCATCATCTCAGCTCTTTTAGAGTGAAACTCTGCGGGGGCCATGAGGCCTCTGGACACAGCTCTCTCCATGGTCCTCTCCATCTGTCTGCTGTAGCCCCCCCTGCTGTCCAGACCAAACTGCCTCTGCACACACACAGACACACACACTTATTACTTTGAAATGAATACTTCAGCTCCACTGTATCTGTGGTGTTTATGGCTTAAGTTGACTAAAACTGTCCTTTGTGCATTTACAGAACACTTCCAGGATGAAATGATCCAGAATGCACATTAGTGACAGCTGTACAGTGCATCATCACTATGAGAGGAGAAAGTAATAGAAAGAGGCAGCCAGTATAGAACAGCTCACCTAAAAACAAAGCCCAAACATTTTGCTATGTACAAAAACATGGCTGCATTAAAACAGAAATCTAAATGTCCAAATATCTCTATCAGTATCTATCTACTGTGGAGGAACACTACCAACAGAACATTTACTGTGGTTGGAGTCACTCTGCTGTCAGGTTAGTTGGGTCACAGTAAATCTCACAATATCACTTTGACACTTCGACATGCAGAGGAGCCAGGGATTGAACCGCCGATCATCAGATTAGTGGACAACCCGCTCTACCTCCTGAGCCTGGCCCTCACAGATGAGCAGGTTACTCATCATGAACTTATCATGACACGGGCACTGATGCTGGCTTTTGAACTTTGAGCTGATCTGAATCTGGATGGTCCTATTCCTCTTTAGCCTGAAGGACATGACATCAACGATGTCCAAGAACAGTTAGAAATGTGGACTTAATGGTCTCCTGTGTTCAACATAGGCTTCATTTTGGTGATATAATCTATCCCTGTTACAGTTGATTCTATACTTTAGTCTTTAATAGCCAGTGTACAAGCAGTCTCTCACTGCAGCCACAGAACATGCCTTGATACTTGAAGCAGGTACAGTGGGTACGGAAAGTATTCAGACCCCTTTAAATTTTTCACTCTTTGTTTCATTGCAGCCATTTGCTAAAAAAATAAAATAAAAACTGAAATATCACATTATCATAAGTATTCAGACCCTTTGCTGTGACACTCATATTTAACTCACATGCTGTCCATTTCTTCTGATCCTCCTTGAGATGGTTCTACTCCTTCATTGGAGTCCAGCTGTGTTTAATTAAACTGATTGGACCTGATTAGGAAAGGCACACACCTGTCTATATTGTACCTTACAGCTCACAATGCATGTCAGAGCAAATGAGAGTCATGAGGTCGAAGGAACTGCCCAAGGAGCTCAGAGACAGAATTGTGGCAAGGCACAGATCTGGCCAAGGTCACAAAAGAATTTCTGCAGCACTCAAGGTTCCTAAGAGCACAGTGGCCTCCCTAATCCTTAAATAGAAGAAGTTTGGGACGACCAAACTGAGCTATCGTGGGAGAAGAGCCTTGGTGAGAGAGGTAAAGAAGAACCCAAAGATCACTGTGGCTGAGCTCCAGAGATGCAGTAGGGAGATGGGAGAAAGTTCCACAAAGTCAACTATCACTGCAGCCCTCCACCAGTCAGGGCTTTATGGCAGAGTGGCCCGACGGAAGCCTCTCCTCAGTGCAAGACATATGAAAGCCCGCATAGAGTTTGCCAAAAAACACATGAAGGACTCCCAGACTATGAGAAATAAGATTCTCTGGTCTGATGAGACGAAGATTGAACTTTTTGGCATTAATTCTAAGCGGTATGTGTGGAGAAAACCAGGCACTGCTCGTCACCTTCCCAACAGTGAAACATGGTGGTGCTCAAAAGGGTGCTTCTACTCAATACTGAGCAAAGGGTCTGAACACTTATGACCATGTGATATTTCAGTTTTTCTTTTTTAATAAATTTGCAAAAATTTCTACATTTGTTTTTTTCTGTCAAGATGGGGTGCTGAGTGTACGTTAATGAGAAACAAAATGAACTTTTGATTTTAGCAAATGGCTGCAATGAAACAAAGAGTGAAAAATTGAAAGGGGTCTGAATACTTTCCGTACCCACTGTATTCATGCCTCTGGGAGAAGGGTTCCCTGTATATACACAACAAACAACAACTGATATCTCATGTGCACATAGATAGAATTTTGGAGTATTCAGTGTAGTAACTGAATACATGTCCAACAGGATTGTGCGTTCTGTTATATTCACATTTTACACAGCGTCCCAACTTTTTCAGAATGTGCTAATATGAGATGGAACAGTTCCTTTGTTGCTATCTGTGTGTGTTTGCTGAAGTTCTTTTAGCTCTTGGATAAGTGAAATATATCACTATATAAACACTTATGGTCTGCACAGGAGATGTTCTGCAGCATAGAATCCAGACCTGCAGCTTCTTGAACTCCACTCTCTCCTGCTGGGCCTCTTCCTGCCTCCTCCTCTGCTCCTCCTCTTGCTGAAGCTGTCTGGCCAGCTTCAGGTCTGAGCCAGGGCTCCCTGCACAGGCAAACCAAAGGTTTAGGAAGGTGAGAGTGGAATGTGCACCTCATCAGACAGATGAGGTGCACGACAAAAGCATAATAGAAGGAACTGAATGAATGATGTAGCAGCGAGGTGTGAATAAATGCCCACCCGCAGAGTTGACAGTTGCTTCATGGTCTAAATGAAGCTCCACATGTTCCTGCAGAGAGAAGCTGTCACTGCAGACCACAGAGCACACTGGGCACTCAAATCTCTTCTCTCCTACAAAACAGATTCGAAACTCTGCATCAGTCCAGTTATTTCATATGAGGGTTATGAAAGACACATGGTCTCAAGGTATCTCTGGTCCAGTCTGTGTCATCATTAACAGTCAAGTTTAGTTATGTTTGACCCAAATATTTAATCTCTAAACAGGAGGATTCCACTGACAGCACACCATGAATCACCCATGTTAAGTAATGCTACAAGAGACAAAGAGACACAGTATTTAGCATTCATGCTACTGTACAGTGAGAACAGGCACTGAGAAGGAGTTGCTAAAGCTACTGCTTGCTTCCTCTTTCATAGAATCGGACTCTGACTTGAATTACCTGCTGATTCCATCATCAATTTCATTCATAGGGCTCATTTTCTGTTCTGCCTTGTTCATCTTTCTTCTGCCATGTAAGTGTAGAAAAACCACCAGACGTGAAGTGGACAAAGTTATTACCATTCATCCTGAACACTGACATCACAACAAACTTTCATGGTAAATCCATTAACAGCTGTTGTGACACGACACTGAACAGAACAAATGTGAACCTCATGGTTTTCATCTAACCTCACAGATGAAAAGTCAGGAGCTTTCATTCTCCAGTGACCATAAATGTATGTTTCAGGGAAATCCATCAAATAGTTGTTGAATAGTGGTGGACCAACAGACAGACAGACACACCTGAAGGCACACTGCTAGTGCGGATAGAAAGTGTCTCTGGTACAGAGGAGCGCTGTATCATCAGTGAGCTGATGACATGTTGTGTCTTCTTGTTGTTCTAAGCATGAACAGGCTATCACCATGGAAGCTAACAGTTCTGTCTGAGAGCAGGAGACACACCTGAGAGACTGCGAGCTGACAGTGATGTCGTGGCTGGTGAACACACCTCCAGTGGTGACCCTGAACAAACAAACAACCATGGATAAAGATACATGTTGTACATATACATGGCTCAGAGCAGTCGATTATAACTGAACAGAATAATCACATTAGTGTCGGTGGACACTGTTCAGGAATTACTGTAACGTAACACATAAAACTACCTAACTGAGACAGGAGGAACATTGCTTTGCTCACAGAGAGAACAACAACTCATTTTAATGAATGCATTTCAATTTAGTGAAATAACTATACATAGTATTGACTGTTTTGACTCATTAAAAGGTCCAGTGTGTCAGATTTAGGAGGCTCTGTTTACACAACATAATATTCAGAACTCTTTTCATGTTTTTGTTACTTTAGAATGAACCATTTATATCTACAGATGCACCACTAGATGTCAATTCCTACACACTGTTAACACAGCTGAGTACGGAGGCCCTGAGCGGTCATGCATTCATGTATTTTATCTCCTCCATTTTCTTGTGATAAATGATCAAGTTATTTATGTCGTTATCTCGAGATAACAAATGTGGTTATCCCAAGAGATAATGGATAACGAGATCATTTTCTCAAGCTCTCTAGAAAACATGACTTTATTTATTAGAGCAGTGTGCAAGGTGTGTGCGTAAGGTGTGTCTGGTCAAGCGAGAGTGAGTGAGTGGCACAGACGAGCGGAGTGAATGTGTGTGTGTTTGTGGCAGAGACACAGAGCAGGTTAGCAGAAGAAGTTTGGTTAGAAAGAAATGCCTAGTGTGTGTTTCAGTACACGATTAAATAAAAGACTACTGTCTCTCAAAGTCAATTCCAGAGCTCCTGTATGTCATTTCACTGCTGTGGGAAGTGAAAGTGGGTTAACCCCGGAGTTGGTACAAACAGCAACTTGTTTTCCACACAAGACACTTTAAGACTAGATCATATGGATTAACATAGTGTTCTGTACATGGCAGCACAGATGCATCTCAGAGGCAGAAATGTTACCTTCAGCTGAGATCTGTTCCTGCAGATGCAACTCAACATGCTCCTGCAGGATGAAACAGCTGCTGCAGACCAGTGCACACATGGGGCACGGGAAGAGTTTCTCTGCAAGAATATAGGACACTTAGAGTCAGTGGTGATTTTAAAGTTAGTTATTGTTTTGTTGAATTAAGTTTGAAAAAGTGAAATCACCTTCTGTCGGTGAAGAGAGTCTCTTCTGTTTGGCTTTGTTATGCTCAGGTTTCATTCCAGGAGATGACGCCCCGCTTTTTAATGTGTTCTTCTGTTTAGGTTGCACTGAGTCTGTGGCGACACCAGAGGCTGTATCACAGCTATCCACAGTCATGCAGGGTTGAGATGATAAGACCTTTGCGACCGTTTGGGGCTCAGTGTTTGTTCCAGCGGAGCAGCTTGAAGTGGATGTGATGACAGGTGGATCGTGCTCTTTGTGCGGTGTCTCTGGATGTGCAGAGCTGATGTGGAAGCAGAGTTCATCATAGGACACTCCAGACAGAGAACAGAGCGGGCAGTGCATGTTGTTTTCCAGGTGGCTGAGAAGGAGATGCGTCTTCATGTCCTCCTCCATCAGGTTCTCCTCACCACAAATTTCACAGGTAAGCATGGCTGCAGCCTACACACACACACACACACACATTATGTACATTATGAAGGTGACACAACATGAACAAAACTAAAACTACTGAAAGATTAAAAGTAAATATACAAAACTACAAACTTTCTGTGAAAAATAAAATGAAACAAAAACTAAATCAAACTATGAGCCTGTTTGTCAACAACAGACTGCAGGGAAACGACGCTAAACTATGTAGAACTATAAATATATAAATCTGTATAACAAAGAGCTGGCCTGTGTTCTAGAAGAGCAGCTCTTCAGTTTGAATGAGATGTTCCACATCACCTAAAAGAAGTCTGAAATGGGAACCTAGTGTTTTCTTGACTGTTCAACCATTCTGCTACCAGTGTATTAGAAAATATGGATCTGTTGAAATCTTCTCTACTTCTTTGATCTTTTCCACATTCATTTGTTTCGGGGGATTCTCTGCTGAATGTGTGAAGTGTTCTGTGCCAGACAAAGAGCAGTTTGTACAAACATGTTAACACATCAGACCGTTTAACGGAACCTGACATTTTTGGTGCTACTAAACGTGAAATGTGTTCGCATAACAATCTATTAAAGATGTACTCACGGTTAATGTCATGAACTCACACACACAGACAACATACACGGTGTGTGTTTTCCTTTCCTTTCTTTAGCTTCTGCTTCTTCTTCTTCTTCTTCTTCTTCTTCTTCTTCTTCTTCTTCGTTGTTTAACGGCAGTCGGCATCCTTATTGTTGCATATACTGCCCCCTTCTGGACTTTACTTCTTTACTACTTCCTTTTTTTTATTATTATTTTTGAATTCTTTTTATTAACCCAGTTAAAACAAGATATCTCATAATGATTTTCCTCCCTTCTCTAGATTTCCCACATTCTATTATACTCTTGAAACTCTTCTCCTCTGTTCCCGCCTTCTGCAGCCTGCTATCATCTCTGACAAGCAACTATCACATGCTCGACTGTCTCTCTCCCCACAGCTACACCGACCAGTTGGATGTTTTCCTAATATATTGAGTGTGTTATTCAGTTTACTGTGCCATATTCTCAGTCTGCTCATGATCACCTGCTCTGCTCTGCTACCTGCACAACACCCCACCTCTCCTACTACACCTTGTCATTTA
>CM071608.1:1487105-1507105 GCA_036365135.1 Miichthys miiuy | reverse complement strand
GGACAGCTGATGATGAGCTGCTGTGCCCTTGTCGAGCGTTAAGACTCTGTAGACACTTGAATGGATGAAGCAGGGAGTGTGTTGGTGATGGGACAGCTGCTTCCTGGAGGCGGGCCCAGCAGTGCTGTGTGTGTCAGGATGTCACAACATATTGATGTCAGACTCGAGCCGGCCGGGTGAACCTGGGCTCCACAACCTCCAGCGCCTGACCATTCTCCTCCTCCTCCTGCCTGGACCTGTTCCCTCAGTACCATCCAGGACCACCCGCCTCCTCTTATTTATTATAACTACATTATTTATTCATGAGTAGTTCACTGACTTGTGCTAGGCTGTGATGTAGCAGCGTCCGTGGAGGGTGTGTGTGTTCTTAGTTTTCTTCAGTCCAGTGTCAGCTGCTCACATGAAGAAGCTTCAACATTTCTCCTCTTTCACCTGCTGAACCATTGAAGAGATTTGACCTACAGGAACATTTGATGGATGTATCACCCACGTAAAGAGTATCTTTTAATGCAGAATTCTACCTTATCTTGTATTTTTTTTAATGCAGGATGCTTTTTTTCCCCTTGGGCTCTCCTGCTTCTAGCCAGAGAAAGACAAGTGTTTGATGAGCATGTCACATAGGATTGCACAGGACAACATATTTGATGGCTAAGTTGTGTTTTACACTTGCAGTATCTCCTGTGTCTGTCTGGTAGAGTATGTTCTGTGGCTGGCTGCCTTCTGAGGAGCTGATGTGTGTTTTAAAGATTATCTGTCACCCTTACCTCTGCATAGAGATTATCTGAGTGTAGTTTCCTTCATGCCGTCAGTGCACATTTCCTCTTTATTTTGCTGTTTTCTCTGCAGCCTGTTGCAGCCATCCGTCCCCGTTTACAGGCAGCAGTCTTCATAGGACTTTATTTTGGTTTGATTTAGTCTTTACATGTTCTAAGTTTCATTTATCACTGTGTGTGTTTGTTTGGTTTGCTGTAACAGTTAGAAGGAGACTCCCAGTTCAACTCTGAACTCTAAAAGATAAAGCTGGTCTTCTCTATGTTTTATATTGTCAACAAATCCCATGAAAACACCAGGAGCAACAATTCATCTGATTTTCCTCCCTGCTCTGTGACACTCAGCTGGAAGTCTATTGGTTCCTCCTGAGGACAAATCAGTTCCCAAAGTTTCTTTTAAAAAAGGCCTGAAACAGCTGCCAAATGAACTCCAGTGTGTTTTTAATGGAGCTCTGTGACACAGAGGCTGTGATACACACACTAAACATGTTAATGTATCCTGAACCATCAGTGGATAACACGTTTGTACACAAGTGTAACATAAAATGATTATGAAGTGTTTCCTTTCAGAGTCACAAGAACAATCTTGCCTGATATGATGTTCTATGTACCGTGCTGTATATTTGTATGTTATGGCATGTATTATGAGGCTGTACAAATGTTTGCAGGGTTCCCACGCTGTTTTCTACAGCTTTCAGCCACTCTTTAACAACTTCAACTTTGTGGACTGCACTACTGTTGTAATATAAAGCAGCAAGTTTACATTGACAACTGCTCACACAGAACATCAGTACATTTCAGTCTGTGACATTTTTGTGACATTTTTCCAAACTGCTGCTCCAGGTTTGATTCATTAGAATGAGAATTATTTTTCCAAAACCTTTCTAGTCCTGGACAGTAACCGCACGACTGTCCAGACCGTGGGAACCCTGTCTATCTGCCCAGACACCATCACAGCCATCACCAGCTTCAACTCTGCCATCATAGAACACACACACACACTCACACTAGTGGTTCACAACAATAGATGTCACAAACACTTGATTGAGTCACAGATGTGGGTTTTCTTTAGTTTGAGTATTTCAGGCTTCTTCTTTATTCTTCTCGCTGTAAGAAGCCAAAGTAGGACCTTTTGTTTGCTTGCAGGCAGTTTCTGCCACAAACCATTTGACATTTTAAATGTGTTATTACAATAAGTGATTGTACTGTTCTGTATTGTTCTGTAGGAGAAGTGTTATGTATGCATATTTTAAATAAAGCATTCAGGGTTTTAAAATGTAATTTATGTCCTTCTCTCTGTTCTGCTCTTTGTCTTTGCTGTGTCTGACTGTCTTCAAGCACTGACCAGCACCTCCAGAACCCCTTTAGAGCCTGCTTCTTTATTAATCAGTGACTGGAAGTGAAGTTTTAACTTATTAATAACGAATAATGTCAGAACAAATGTCAAAAAATATTTACACATATTTACTTTTCAGGATGAAGTTTTTTTGACTGACTGAAGACCCTGATGGGCACAGAGTCCTGATCCTCACTGAGCTGGCTCTGGTTCTTCATCAGTCACAGGAAGATTTGTTCATCTTTTTTCATCTTTAACAGTTTTTAAATAATATGGTAATGTAAGAGGCTCTCTCATGGCGATGAATGCTTTACTTTGTGCTCATTGTTTATGTCAGGCTGAAACGTCACTGCTTTGTTGGCTTTGGGCTGCAGCAGGTAGCTGCTTTCAGGAAAAAGTCTGGAAACCTGCTGAACACCACCTGCACAGCAGCAAACAGCATATGAACAGTTATCAAGTGAGGAGCTGGTAAACATGGAGCTTTTAGCAGCTATGGAGGCAGATATTTCCCTCAGCAGATGGTGGACACCAAAAACAGCATAAAGAGTGCATTTTAATAAAATCTATTAATCATTCTAATCAACAGTAATCTATCATCAATAACGTAAATCCAAAGCCAACCAAACTGAATTGATTCTATTCATTAATGTATATCTGTGATGCAACCATTGAATATGTTAAATCATTTGTACTACACAGGAACTTTGAACCATTTCACTATTAAATTCAACGTTACAACAAAAACTTGAATTTTCTTCTGTCTTTAGTGTGGAAATTCATTTGGAACGAACATTTGAGAGTTCTGATTTCATTTCAAAGTATGTGGACTTTCATATGTCAACGAGCTCTATGTAACATGTCAAATCAACTCTTAATTAGAAATGACGTCATGTTTGGGTTTCACCTCTAAAGGTCCAGCTCCATGAATAAGATCAACTTATTCAGCCTCAAGTCAGAATGAAAAAACTTGAAAAAACAAATGTGCCACGAGTCAAATCAAATGTAAGAAACTTTTTCACACACTCGCATTATTCTACATAGTATATCATATTATTCAAATAAGCTCACATAGCTGTCTTCAGTATTTCACTTTCACACACATCTGGAGAGATTTTGACTTCCAACAGTTTTCAATGTGAGACGGGAGAGAGGTCTGAAAAACAGACGAGGAGGACAGTACAGGTACAAGTTCAACTCCTCTGGATGGAAAAGAATGGTGTTCTATGTTATATGACAGAGTACATACTGGAGTCATTCACTTCTGCAGAGTTACACTTTCTTCAGCAGTCACTCACTTTGAGACAAACAGCTTGTTTTTCATCTTTATTTATGAAACACCACTTCTCCTCCAAAAGCAGAAACACTGCAGAAACCCTGCAGGAGACATTTTACTGTGACTCAGACATGAACAGCTGTTCACCAACACTGAGCAGAGAGAAATGGCTCCAGAATACTGCACGTGTGGCTCACAGAACAGAACACAGAGCAGGTCACGTCCATCTTCCCAGTGAACAGCTGAGACACCTGCTGATCTGGGAACTTTCAAACGGGGAATGTCACACTTTAACACACAGTGTGCGTTCAATGCAAAAGTCATTCAGTAAAGACAACATCAGTGCATGATTGAGGTCAAATCCAATAGTTCAGACTGTCTGTCACTCACAGTCAGAAAACAACAACACATTTCTTTAAAAACACTTGACCCCCCAAATTCAGACCACATCCAGCTCGGCCATGTGACATCAATCACACAGCTGATCTGTGTGGTTTAGTGTGACTACATCAATACAACTGAGCAACCGGACATTAAGTGATGTGTGGAATGAATACACACACATACAAAGATTGAGACTGTACATTAACCAACGTGTGTGTGTGTGTGTGTGGGCTGAGCTGCGGTTGATCAATATTGGAGTGTGATGCTGGAGGTCTACGAGGTGGTGTATGCATAAAAGTGTCAGAACAGGAGTGGTGATCTGTCACAATAACAGAGTTTTCACTTCAGTACCATCACGAGTCTTTGGGCTGCAAATCTATTTTGTTTTGTAAAACGTGAAATCATTCAGAAAGTCAACAAGAAAGAGAGTGAGACTGACGCTCTGAGCGAGCATCCACCAGGAGGCTGAACATGAGCAGCAAAGACCAGATGAAAACTGACTTACACCGATGGGTGATTTTAGTTTTATACTGTGAAACACTTTAAAACTTTGTTGGTGAATGTTGCTATATTAAAAAAAAAGATGTTGTTACTTGAAGTCCTGTGTGTCAGATTTAGGGAGTCTAATTACAGTTTAGAATCTTCAGAACTCTTTTCGTTTACAGACACTGCAGGTCCTCATCCAGTGTCCACCATGTTTCTACAGTAACCCAGAATGGACTCTAGATCGGACCTTTGAAGACTAGTGCCCTTCACAATAAAACACAGAGGTTACTGTCATGATTGTACTGAAGTGTTCGTGGTTAAATATTAACCTTAGTGTTGTATCAAAGTCAAAACTCTGAGCTTCTAACAGAGAACAGTGTGAGCCTCCGTTAGGTTCTTCTCTGCTGTTCAAAACAGTTTATGCATACAGTAAAAGAGCTAGACGGAGGGTTTGGGGGATAAAGCCCCGGAGCTTAGAATTTGGCAGCTGGGGTCAGAGAGCTTGATGGGTGTTTCAGTCGTTGATCAGAGCCAGGATCATGCTAGAAAAAAGAGAGATATGTGTTAATACAGAGCAGGAGCTCACACAGAGCATGTCACTACATGTCAGTGAAGGCTGTCACCTGTACAGGTAAATGAAGAAGCAGAGCAGGTGGTAACCCAGCTTAATCATGGCCTCCTTCATGTGGGACTTCAGCTGACCTCGGTTGTGGATCTCAGTGGGGTCAAACACGCCCATGTTTCCCATCGGAACCTTCACATACCTGCAGAGATATTGAAGGAACGGTTGTTTCTATTATTTTCATGTTACCCAGCTGTAGCCAACGCAAAGAGCAGCAGTGTGAACAGACCTGTAAATGTTCCAGGCTGCTACAGGCAGGTTGAGGAGGAAGATGAACCAATGCATGGAGACCAACATCAGCATGGTGGAGAGACACTGGCCAACCATCTCTGGGATCACCCACTGGAAACATATCAAACACACAGGAATCACACATCATAGTCAGACTCACATCATGTTTGTAAGTGAAGGTTTGAAGGCATTATGAATTATATGAAAGTTGTATGATACTGACATGTATGAGAAACAATCACCCGAAGCTTGGTGACTTGTGGACTACAATGTTTCCGATACAGATGTTGCTTGTTAAACGTGGATGTTTCACTTTCACACATCAGGACAGACGACCGGAAAATATAACGGCTGAATCTGAATAACCGGACTTCACCCAGGCAGCGTGTGCTCGGCTGCACAGTTTACCAGACCTCACTGACTTAATTACATACAATGCATTGCAATACCGACATTGTAGTTTTTTCAAATGCTGGCTAAAAAAATATTCAACATCGTGACAGAGACATAAAACACAAGTTTCAGCTACAGAGGTCATCAAAATGTATTTTATTGTGAATGACGTGTGCAGTGCAGACTTCTTGTGATGACTGAACATAACTCCAGTCTGTGGCGGCTCAGTCCACAGCGTGGACATTTAGATATGTACATGAATGCACTCTGACAGTCTAACATGACTTACTTTGTTCAGCTTGGAGCAGCAGGCTCGAGCGTTGATGTAGTCACATTCTAGATCAGACAATGTGATGATCTGAGCTCCAAGTCAAGGTGCAGCAAAGTGAAGAAAGAAAACAGATTCTGTTCCACCTCAAAGACAAACTCAGTTTAATCTGCATGATTCCACACAGACTCACTCACTGACACAGTAAAACACCACAGAGGAGACAGGTAGGTGAACTGTCCCTTCCGCTCATAAGGCCAACATTTAACATTCATCTGGTGGGCCACAGGTTGCACGTGGTAGTTGGAATAATTAAATCCATTAGCTGACTTACAGACAACATTCAGTCACGTGACTGCCCGCTGCAGTGACAGAGGTAAAGCTAACCGTTTTATGTCCGCTGAACTTAACTTTTTAAGTAACTCCCAGGAGTGTTTTACGTTCCAGTGACGTCACCCCGTCATACCATGACTCCGCCGGTCAAACAACATTCCGTATGTGAACTTAGCTCACGCGAGCAATAACTGACACTTGTACCGAGGCGGCTAACCGGTTAGCCACTTAGCCCTAATTTAACATGCTGACTCACAGACAGGAAGCAGTTGGAGAAGCTGTTGGCGGGCTAGTGAGTGACCTCAGCGCCGTCAGAGAACACGCAGTGGAAAAGGATACAAAGTAAACAGAGAGGAAGATCAGCGCGCAGCAGTCCACCAGCGACAGGATGAACACTGCCGCCTCCATCTTGCTTCTTCTTCTTCCGGTTTTCATTTCCGGACGCCTCTCCATACAGTGAGCCGAGACAGCGACTGGTACTTTATTTCAGTGCTGCCACCCAGCGACTTGGCGCGGAACTGCTGCGAGAACAACCATAGCAGCCAGGCAGAATAAACCGCCTGTTTATTAATAACAACAGAGGTCATATCTCTGAATTTAAACTGTCATCATTCAGATGGAGAAATGTGTCTGTGGTAGGAGTGTGAGGACAGAATTTAAATGGTAAATTAACTGTACTGATATATCTCCTTTCTAGTCTTCCGACCACTCAAAGCACTTTTACACTACATATCTCATTCACATATTTAAACACACATTTATACACTGATACTGAACTTGCCCAAAGTTAAATATCTTGCCCAAAGACACTTGGACACACAGATTGGAGGAGTGTGGAGGGTGTTTTTAATACAGGAAAGTGCATGATATCCACGTGTGACAAGAACAAATAAAAAAAAAAATTGTTATGAATAGTTATGAATCATGATTCACCTGATCAAAATGAGGTTGCTCAATAAAATATTTTCAGTTGGCTCAACGATGAACGGAATTCTTATTGTGCTCAATTACAGTTAACATGCTTCTGCAGAAGAGTGACTCACCCTGCTGTCACTCACGGAGAAGTGGGCAGGGCTGCAGGGGAGAATATGAGAATAGTAAACTGTGAAGGAGGAAGCAAGAGGGAATTTTATTTTAGCCCGGAGAAGATGCTTCAAAAGGAGAGTTTCGCTCTGCTGGAGGCAAAGAACCACCAAGAGAGCAGAGAGAGAGGGGACAGAGGGGAAGAGAGCTGAGAATCAAACACAGAGATCAGAATGGCCTGCACTGCTCTTGTAGTCTATCTTAATCTTTGCCTTATTATTCTGGAAACTGGACATGCCACTGAAAAGGGTACCAGAGCGCCTGAAGCTACTGCTCCAGGAGATATCATCATCGGAGGAATCTTTCCCATTCATGAAGACGTAGCCAAAGAGAATAACTCGTATGCACCCCACATACAGCCGTGTATCAGGTAAGATCATTCATCTTGATGATATGATGATTCACAGCTATGGTTTTTACTTTTTGACCCTGATTTTTTGATTCAAACTCACAGATCTTCTTATAATCTTAGTAAGACAGTTTAGTCCAATAAAATAACATGATGTTCATTCTTCTTCAATGGTGAAAGAGACAATCAGAGCCTTTATTTAAGTTTTAAGTGCAGTGCAATACAACATATATAAAATGAATAGTAAAATAAGGTATGGTTACAAAGGAAAGGAAAAGAAGGCAGTAAAAGAATATCATAAAACAGAAAAGAAATATGAATATATTATTATATTATATATATTATTGTTAATATTAAAACGCAGACTAAACAATGTTTAATATTTAATATTCATATTTAATGTGTGTTTAAAGATTCTTTCCAAAGAGAGGAAGTAAAGTGTGTTAAGACGACAATTCTGTACAATTTCCAAAGTCATGAGTGAATTTTCAGCTCTATATGTATTGTTGGCTAGTTTATACTTTGATGCTTAGAACTTTATTTGTCATAAACTGTTCTTTCAGTATTATTCATCAAATCAAATCAAATTTTATTTGTATAGCCCAAATTCATAAAACACATTTTGCCTCTGAGGGCTTTACAATCTGTACAGGGAGTGACACCCTCTGTCCTTAGACCCTCGGTTCGAGTGAGGAAAAACTTGCCCACAAAAAACCCTTTTAACAGGGAAAAAAGGTGGAAGAAACCTCAGGAAGAGCCACAGAGGAGGGATCCCTCTCCCAGGACGGACAGACGTGCAATAGATGTCAAGTGTACAGAACAAATCAACAGAGACATATTGTACAATTACAATGAATGACAGAATGACAATGAATTACAATGAATGATAAAATGACAATGAATTACAATGAATGATAAAATGACAATGAATTACAATGAATGATAAAATGATAGTAGTAGTAGTAGTAGTAGTAGCAGTGGAACCTGTGATAGAGATAGAGAGACACAGATGCACAGCAGCAGCAAGTCATTAATTAACTCTAAACTAATTATAAACTGTTATGAAGATATGGTAACAATAATGACAGTAATAATATATGTTGTGGACATCGTGCAGGACCACAGCAGCAGCCACGAACCTGCTGGACGAGAGAGCACAGAAACTCGGGGGAGGAAGTTTAGTTAGTAAGATGCATTAATGACACATATATGTTTACAGATGGTGGTGGATCGAGAGAGACAGACAGACAGACAGACAGACAGACAGACAGACAGACAGAAGGTTTGAGTAGAGTGTTCAGTAAAGGGAGATGTGACTACATCTTCAACCAATACCTTGCCTGACTAGGCACAACCCTAAGAGAGAGAGAGAGAGAGAGAGAGAGAGAGAGAGAGAGAGAGAGAGAGAGAGAGAGAGAGAGGAGGGAGGGGGAGAGTCCCTGGCAGTTTAGTCCTATGGCAGCATAACTAAGGGATGACCTGAGCCAGCCCTAACTATAAGCTCTATCAAAAAGTAAAGTCTTAAGTCTACTCTTAAAAGTGTTGACCGTGTCTGCCTCCCAAACCCAAAATGGTAGTTTGTTCCACAGAAGAGGAGCTTGATAGCTGAAAGCTCTGGCTCCCAATCTACTTTTGGAAACTATAGGAACCACAAGGAACCCAGCATCCTGAGAGCGCAGTGTTCTAGAGGGGTAGTAAGGTACTATGAGCTCTTTAAGATATGATGGTGCCTGACCATGAAGAGCTTTGTACGTAAGGAGGATAATTTTAAATTCTATTCTAGATTTAACAGGTAGCCAATGCAAAGAATCCAAAATGGGAGAGATGTGATCTCTGATCTTCCAAACTTAGGGAGGTGATGAATTTTGGTGATGAATTTTGTCTCTAATAGTTATAATTTTGTCATTAAAGAAGCTCATGAAGTCATTACTAGTTAGACCTAAAGGAATAGATGGCTCAGTAGAGCTGTGGTTCTCTGTTAGCCTGGCTACAGTGCTGAAGAGAAACCTGGGATTGTTCTTATTTTCCTCTATTAATTAGGAGTAATAGGCTGCTCTGGCATTACGGAGAGCCTTCCTGTTTCCTTCCAGTTTTTATGATGAACTCCTCTTCTGTTTGTTTTATCTTTAAATAATGTAGGTGGACGGGGGACAGACACAGTCTCTATATTAAAGGACTGGGTGGACAGTTGCTCTAATGCAGGCGCAGAGAAGCGTGTAAGACTGCAGCTCTGCTTCCTGGTTTCAACTCTGGGCTGTCACGGTTTTGGTCGACTAATAAACTTGGCCATGTTTCTAGATATGACAGCTGCTCCATCCAAAGTGGGATGGATGCCGTCTCTCCTAATCAGACCAGGTTTTCCCCAGAAAGGTGTCCAATTATCTATGAAGCCCACATCGTTTGCTGGACACCACCTCGACAGCCAGCGGTGGAATGATGACATGCGGCTATACATGTCATCACTGGTCACATTGGGCAGGGGTCCAGAGAAAACTACGGAGTCTGACATCGTTTTGGCGTATGCACACACCGATGACACATTAATTTTAGTGACCTCCAATTGGCGTAACGGGTGTCATTACCGCCGACGTGAATAACAATCTTAATATCTCTACATTTATCTTTAGCCAGCAGTTTTAAATTAGACTCGATGTCGCCCGCTCTGTATCATTGAACACCATAATGTCTCTTTTCATTGCTGTGCAGATGAAACACAGATATATGTAACCCTGAGATCTTCTGACCCACGATGCCTAGCTGCTGTTTTAAAGTCAGCTTGAATACAGCAAATGGAACTAAACAAAATGTCCTTGAATCTTCAATAGATAGGATAATGATGAAAACACATTGAGGAGGGTGTGGGATAATGTTTTACAGTCATTCATTTGAAACAGCTCCTGTTTTGAGATGAATCTTTAGAAAGTCATATTTACTCTCAGTCTATCATGTCTGTAATGTCTTAATTATTTGGAACTGTGTTCACACAGGTTGGACAACAGAGGCCTGGTGAAGGCACTGGCTATGATTAATGTTATAGAGACCATAAATAAATCCCCTCTGCTGGCTGATGTTAACATCACTCTGGGCTACCAGATCTTGGACTCCTGCTCTGATGTCAGCACAGCTCTGAGAGCCACAGCACACTTCACCCAGCAGGCCAGCTGTCCCGCCTGTGCTCAGCCTGTCATTGCTGTTATAGGGGCCACTCACTCTGAACTGTCCATTGCCATCGCCAGGCAACTGACTCTCAAGATGATTCCTCAAGTAAGTAGTGAAATAGGAAAATGCTGTTGACTCAAGTCCACCATCCATGCCAGGAATGATGAAACTGGTGTTGACTGTTACAGGAAACAGAAACAGCAGAACAGGTTTGAATTGGCAGATGATATGATAATAAACTGTCTGCTGGTGCATGACTGACTGTGTGATTAGATAACACGGACGGGGACAGTTAAAGTGAGGCACCACAAATGAACAGGAACATAAACAAATGCATCCTCTCTCAGTGGAACTTCACTTGGGACAGTGAGCTCTTGTTTATGACATGTATTGTTTCATTGGAACTTTAACATCTGACTTATTTTCATACTGTGTTCAAACAGTTCTGACCCTGTGATGAAGTGTGCACTGTCAGTGTCATATATTCAGTTGGTCATACAGTACAACATAAATAAGTAACAATGGTAAATGGACTGACACCTTTCTAGTCTTCTGACCACTCAAAGCACTTTTACACTACATGTCTCATTCGCCCATTCACACACATTCATACACTGATGGCATTGGCTGCCATGCAAGGTGCCAACTGCTCATCAGTATTAGGAGCTAACCATTCATACACATTCACACACCGAAGGCCGTGTGAATGGAGGCTTGCTTGCCCAAGGACACTCTGACATGCAGACTGGAGGAGACGGGGATCGAACCGATCTGATTAGTGGACGACCTACTCTACCTCCTGAGCCACAGCCGCTCCTAGAAGTGAATACAGACACAAATGTAACTATAAAAAAAGGACAAGGATGTTGGCTGTTCGATCAGCCTGTGCATCCAACATTTTGTCTAGAGAGCGACATCAGCAACCACTGGCCAGCTCAATATTACATGCAACATTACATTAAGTGTTCATGGCTACTTTTGATTAGATCTGTGTTTTCAGAGTTGCCCCACTGAAAATCTTCTGAGGCTAATGCTCACGCTGATCTCGTGAACAAAGAGTCAGTCAGGTCTACTCCACCTCCAGGGGATTGCTCACTATCAGTATCCACAGTGACTTTAAGAATATTTAGATTTATACTGTTTACTTTGTTTTATTTGATATGTATTTCATTTTATTGTATGGTCCATGTGCATGTAGCATAAACGGGTTGCAACCCTGTGTTGTAAAATGACAAACAAATGAACCTTGATACTTTGTAGCCTTGTCTTTGATAACTGGCACCTCACCTCTTGGTTCATCAGGTCGCCATGTTTTCAACATTTGATGTACTTTGCCATTTAACTGTAAATAACACATCATTTCATTTCTCTTCTCCAGATCAGTTATTCATCAACCACTGCAATTCTCAGTGATAAGAGTCGCTTCCTGCCTTCATGAGGACCATTCCTAATGACCAGCATCAGACAGCTGCCATGGCCAGTCTGCTCAGCACCTATGGCTGGAACTGGGTGGGTATAGTTACCACAGACGGAAATTACGGCCGGTCAGCTCTTGATGACTTTGTGTCCCACGCTTCTAAAAAGGGGATCTGTGTGGCCTTTAAATCAATATTACCTCAATCTATAACCAGTCAGGATGTCGCCTCTGCCATCACGGCAGCTGCCAAAACCATCTGCAAGAATCCCAAGGTACAGGTGATCGTGTCATTTGCCAAGGCGAGGCACATGATGAACCTTACAAGGAGCTAAAGAATCAGGTGCTGAAATCAGGAGGGGCCTTGGAGTCAATGAGAAGAGTCTGGGTGGCCAGTGACAGCTGGTCCTCCTCCAGCTCTGTGAAAGGGAACTTCACTTTAGAGGACATAGGACATGTTGTTGGCCTCACCTTCAAAAGTGGAAACCTGTCGTCATTCAGTGAGTACCTGAGCAGGTTGGAAGCAGCTGGACATGACTACACAGGGAATAACTCCTTCTTGCAGGAGTTCTACATGAAGCTAAATGCTAGTAGAGGTTCTGGAGACACTAAGCTGATGTCTGAAGCTGTGAAGACCCTCAGAGAACACACTCACGCCGATACTGTCTTCAGTGTTGAGATGGCAGTAAGCGCTGTCACTCAGGCTGTGGTGTCTATCTGCAGGAGCAGAGACTGCAGAAAACCAGGCGCAATGCAACCATGGGAGGTATTCATGTGTGTGTGTGTGTGTGTGTGTGTGTGTGTGTGTGTGTGTTTGCATCTTTAGCGATATATATATATAGGAAGTATGAATTACTAATACACAATAAAAACGAGTTACGTAAAAATGGAATCATGACCGACAAAGAGAAAGAGAGATTTAAAAAAGAAACAGAACTATCAATCAAAAGATCTATCTTCCCTGGTTAGCCTTGACTTAGGAAATGCAATCAGAGATCTGCTGGAAGAACTCAGGCTATATTCAAGCTGACTTTAAAACAACAGCTAAGAATCTTGGGCCACCAGGAATATCTGTGTGTCATCTGCATAGCAATGAAAGGGACATTTTGGCGTTCAGTGATATGGCCAAGTGGGAGCATATAAATAGAAAACAAAATTAGACCTCAAATTGAACCTTAAGGTACACCACAGGTAATGCGAGCTGTAAAGGATGAGTAAATATCTATGGTGACTTAGAAGCTTTTTTCTAAACAGTAAGAATAAAACCAACCATGTGCAGTGTTCTTGATGCCCACCCAGGTTTTAAGTCAGTCAATCAATCTTAAAGTGATCTCCCCCAGCAGTCTAGTCCTATAGCAGCATAACTAAGGGATGACCTGAGCCAGCCCTAACTATAAGCTCTATCAAAAAGGAAAGTCTTAAGTCTACTCTTAAAAGTGTTGACCGTGTCTGCCTCCCGAACCTGGAATGGTAGTTTGTTCCACAGAAGAGGAGCCTGATAGCTGAAAGCTCTGGCTCCCAATCTACTTTTGGAAACTATAGGAACCACAAGGAACCCAGCATCCTGAGAGCGCAGTGTTCTAGAGGGGTAGTAAGGTACTATGAGCTCTTTTAGATATGATGGTGCCTGACCATGAAGAGCTTTATAAGTAAGGAGAAGAATTTTAAATTCTATTCTAGATTTAACAGGTAGCCAATGCAAAGAAGCCAAAATGGGATCATTAGTTACTTTGAGGTGTTCAATTTCTGTGCTGTGAAGAGCTCCAAAACCTGATTGGAATTTCTCAGAGATGTTATGACTCATAAAAGGTAAATTGGGAAGAAACCACTTTCTCTAAAACCTTGGATAAAAAACAGAATTTTGAAGATTGGCCTAAAATTGAAGAGAGGGGTCAAGGTTAGGCTGGACCACAGCATGTTTAAAAATTTATTGTTTAAAAGGGTAAATGCCATTATGTAAGGCACTGTTCTAATCATCAAAATGCTGGGTCCAACAGTATCAATAATCTTACTGAGGAATTTTGTACACTGTTGTCCATAAAGTTGGAATCAAATGTTTTTACCTCTTTTCATGAAATGATTGTGGCAATGTGATTTATTCTTGATAAAGTGTATCTTCTCAAAACTTTATTGATCAATCTATTCCAAACATAACACAGTGAAAATTAAACCACAATTAACCTGATGTGTATAGGAATAAAAAGGGGAATGTGTCTGAAAACAAAATGATTCCAACTTTATGGACAACAGTGTAGTTTCAGATTAAAAGGACAGTGATACTGCGACAGCGAGCAGCAAGGATCATTATAATGAATTCTAAAATGTTTCTACACAGTTAACCAGTGTAGAGATGCTAAAATAGGCACCATGTGGACTCCTTGACTGGATTTTGTGAATAGTCATGGTGCAGCATCTTTAACTAGTAGGAGTTTGGAAAGGTTTTATTAATTGAGACAGGAATCCAGAGTTACAGGATGTACTGAAATAGATGCATAGATGAACATGGGCAGTTTTAATCTATTGACAGAATATGGCAGAAATAGTATGTTTTCATTTGTGTACAATCACCTGAAAATTAGAATGAGCCTTTTATATGCAGAGAGAGAGAGAGCAGGTCCTTTTCCACAGAGTCAGCCACATTAAACCGCCATATTTCTACAGTAGCCCAGATTGGACAAATGAAATATTGCCTCTAGATCAGGTCTTTTGTATTTTAGTTTTGCAGCTACCACAGGTTCTCCTACCTTCACGCTAGGTATGGTCAAGCAAGGAGTATTATGTTGGTTGCATATGCAATCTCACCACTAGATGCCACTTAACCCTACACACACTGGACTATTAAGTCTGTTATCAAAGATAACACCCAGATTTGTGCACTGTTTTGATGAAACAGAATGAAAAAGTGTTCGCTGGGAGTTTTGAAAATCTGGAAGACAGAATTCCTGTAGTTTGAGCACTGGTGCGTATTGTTGCAGTCAAACAAGAAATAGATCTGGTAGTTGTCCACACACACACACGCACACACACAAAAAAAAACGGATGTTGTACTTACTACTACTGTAGAGGTATGATATAAATGGGCAATAATAAAGAGCCAAAAAGAGCCTTGAAGCACTCCATAGAACAAATGGGAGGTGGAGGAAATAAAGTCACCATCTAAAACCTGACCCAACCCAATTAAGACATTTATTCATTCATTCATTCATTAAATCATGGTGACAACTGTATCAAAAGAAAGGGAAGTTTAGATATTGGGTGGAGGTTAATTGCATTTCTAACATCCTAAAGGATTGATGTATAGGATTAAGTCATCAGTCATTCAGTCTGTCATTAAGGTGGTGCATCTAGTGGTGTAGTTGCAACCCCCTCCACTCACCCTTCTGTTCCAAGTGCGAAGGAGGAACTATGGTGGCCACAAAACAAGAAACGTCCTTTCTAAAGCCAGTTTTGTTTGCTCTGGGCTACTGTAGAAACATGGTGGACCAGTGGCATGTGTAGATTCAAAAGTTCATTTTAAAACAAACACATTATGATTCTTATTTTCAAGTGATTACACACTAATTAAAACATACTTATGCATATTATGTTTCATTTCTGCCACATCCTGTAAATAGAGCCCTGTAAGTCTGACATAATGGACCTGTAACAGCTTGTTCAACATGCTGTGCTGTATTTATGTCCACATGGGTTCATTTCAGGATGTGAATAAGGGTTTAGGATTAGATAACAGTTGAGGGTTAGGTTTTGGCTGCTGAGACAGATCACTGGTACATTAAATATGATACCTTGGTATACTTAGCATAAACATAGGGTTGAGACAATTAGCAGCCTGTTAGTTACACACTGTTAGTGTGTGTTTTTCTATATTAAGACCAAATTTGACACAAAACCCACAAAACCTGTTGCCTGTTGTTGACCAGTAGGATTTCAGTTCTGTCATCTTTAACTGATTATTGCTCATCCATTTATTTATGTGAGAATAAAAATGTACAGGCAGCTCCCAGAACAGACGTCGACTTTATCAGACACATGATCTGAAGACTGATATAAAAAAAAATTCTCACTTTTGATGTGGACAATTTAAGAGCCAGTCTTCTCTTGCAGAATATGAAACTATATAATAATACACCCTCACATCAGAAGGCTCCTGCTTCAAACCCTGACTTATGCCTCTCTGTTTGCATGTTGTCTGTGTGGGTTCTCTCCGGGTTGTCTGGCTTCCTCCCACAGTCCAAAGACATTCATTAATTAGTTAATTGTTGACTCCAAAGTGTCTGTAGGTGTGAAGACTGGCAGCCCCCTCTGACTCTGATATGGATAAGTGGTTACAGAAAACTTGGATGTGTAGAGAGGATAACTGGAGAGGGAAGGCTGGTTTTGAAGCCCATGCACCAAATTCAGTAGCATTAAAACAAATCCTGTGTATGAAAGTATATCGATGAGCTACTGATGGTTTCTGGTGGCAAAACACTGCTTTTAAGCCCGCTGTTAAGTTACTCTTAAAAGACATCAAATTGGCATTCTGCAGTGCAAACGCAACATTTTACTCTTCTATTTTATTTTTACGAAAAGAATGTATTGTCCAAAATATTTGGAGCATCTTAGAGATATTTCCACTTCCACACAGATAAACATCTTCCCTGTTCAACTGGATCAAAACAGACTGGTAGAAAACCAAATGAAGTGCATAAAGTGACCCAATATTAAAGGGTCCCAAAGACATTCAGATGCATTACAATGTGTTGAATTACTGTACATTCCATAACCCAAATGTTTCCTGCAATGTCCAAACACACCATTATTCAGGTAATCATGTGTTTGCTTGTCTTTGGTTGCCTTAACATCTAAATGCAGATGGGCAGTGAGGAAGGAAATCGATTAAACATAACGTGAATAAAACTTTAATAATTACATCACCTTGTCTGTAAACTGTTAAAACAATTACTTAGTGTTAGTGTTTTGATGTTACTGACCCTCCAGCAGCAGAGATTACACACTGCATGTTTAACAAAAATAGAAAATGAAATGAAAAATAGAAAAGAGCGGCAGCACTTGACAAAAGCACAGATGGTACTGATTACATTAACAATGGCTCAGTTCTATTCAACTGTCCCAGTAAGCCATGGCAAGCAATAAGCTGTGTGATAGACTTATCCAAAGTGCTGCCTTCATAAATGAAATGTCTCGTGTCCTCCAGGTGTTGGAAGCTCTGCGGACGCAGGAGTTCAAACTTAGACAAAAGAGCTACACATTTGACAGCAGAGGAGACATCAACCTGGGCTATGATGTGATAATGTGGAGGTCAGACAGAGGAAAATTCATGTCCATGATGTTGTAGCTGAGTATCACTTACTCAAAAACAACTTCACCTACACCAACTGCAGCACCACCCAACATTTCCGGGACCTGAAGGTAGGCCCTCATTCTGCTGCCCTTATGTCATTTTGTATATAACCCACACACACACACACACACACACACTGTAGTGTCTGTTTACTGAAAACATTCAGACTGCTAAAGCTGACTTAAAGGTCCAGTGTATATGATTTAGTGGCGTCTTAGCACCTTCCTAGTAGAGTCCGTGTTCGGTTTGTCCATTCTGGGCTACTGTAGAAACATGGTGGACACTGTTGAAGATGACTGGCAGTGTGTGTAGATAGGTTCATTCTAAGGTAACAAAATCATAATGATTCTTATTTTCAGGTGATTCTAAATATTATATTCAATTTCTGCCATATTCCGTAAATATGCGCCTAAAACTGACACACTGGACCTTTAATCAATACTAAAACAGGAGTTTCATTCAAATATACAGAATATGCAGTATTAGTCTTTAATTTACAAATACAAGAAAATGAATCTATAATTCTTTCCTCAGTCCATCATCTCAAAATGTTCTACAAGCTGCAGGCCTGGAGAGTTCAAGAAAACAGTTGAGGGCCAACACACATGTTGTTATGAGTGCATCAACTGTACTGAAAACTACTACTCTAATGACACAGGTGAGCCCTCCACACACACACTACATGTCACTGTGTACATTAACATGCATGTCTGAGTCAGACTCATTTGTTGCCATGAATCCCATTTTCTCATTTCTGACATTAAGTTCTGTTTTAGGCGATTATACTACTGACTAACTATATGTGCTTACATGCTTACATCACACTCGCTGCAATGAAAACTCCTTCTCAGGTTTTTCTTTTTTGTTTTTCTGTAGACCTAACCACAACTAACTGATTCCAAAATTATAGGTTTGTTCTCAGATGCAGGAGACACCGATACAGTTACAATGCAGTTCTATGTAATCTACTGTTGTGTGACTGTGTTCTCTGAGTAAAGCAGACAATCTGAGTTTATTGTTTCTAAAGAAGTGCTCCGTGAAGCTCACAACCCGCTGCAGCACGGCCTTCTACACATGATGCAGCCTCTGTGGTTGTTAAGTCAAAGTCCTTCAGAATGAATGTCGACCATTACTCATCACTCTGACAGTAAACTCATCAACCTCGTGTATTTTCCACTGGCCTTTCACACTCATGCTCCTTTGTCCCTGCAGATATGGACCAGTGTCTGAGTTGTGACACAGACACAGAGTGGTCTCCTAAGGGCAGCTCAAGGTGCATCTTCAAAGAGCTGCTCTTCTTCTCCTGGCAGGATGGCTTTGCTGTGGTGCTCCTGACATTTTCTGCCCTGGGCATCCTGCTGGCTCTGCTGGTGTCAGCTCTGTTTCTACGTCAGCGTGAAACACCTGTAGTGAAGGCTGCCGGAGGGCCACTGAGCCAGGTCATTCTTTTCTCCTTGGTCATCAGTTACATCAGTGCCATGCTGTTTGTTGGTCGGCCCAACAGTTTCCAGTGTAAGGCTCGACAGGTGCTCTTTGGCATAAGCTTCACTCTGTGTGTCTCCTGCATCCTAGTCAAAACCCTGCAGATCCTGCTAGCCTTCCAGTTTGATCCTAAGCTGCAGGAAGTTCTCCGGAGGCTCTACCAGCCTTATGTCATTGTCAGCATCTGTGTGGCCTTACAGGCAGCTACCTGCATTTGCTGGCTGGTCCTCAAAAGTCCAGTTAATGACACCACCAGTCAACCAACCACTCTGCTGGAGGAATGTAATGAGGGCTCATATTTAGCCTTCGGGGTGATGCTAGGCTACATAGCTGTCCTGGCTTTTGTGTGTTTCATCTGCGCCTTCAAAGGACGCAAACTGCCACAGCAGTACAATGAGACAAAGTTCATCACCTTCAGCATGCTGCTCTACCTCATCTCATGGCTGCTCTTTGTTCCTGTGTACGTCACCACTTCAGGAGTGTACCTGCCGGCTGTGGAGATGGTGGTCATTCTCATCTCCAACTATGGCATCCTCAGCTGTCATTTCTTCCCAAAGTGCTACGTCATCCTTTTAAGAAAGAACAAAACACCAAGTATGCTTTCAGGAAGAATCTGTATGATTACTCCAGCAAAAACACAAGTTCTGTCTCTGTTTGTGAGAGTCCAGCATCAGATCAACAGTTCAGTGGTCAACCCTACATCATCAGTGCTTCATCCCTCTCTGTACCTAGAGCCAACCCTGTGGAACCTGCTGTGAGGACAAACTGCAGAAATGAAAATAGCTGCATGGGTTTAAACAGAGGTTCAGTCACACGACACTGCCTCAGAAGAAGCACCAGCATATAAACTTTTTACATGAACATGATTATTTAAAATGGGTCGCCAGAAATCATTTATATTTATTAATTTATACTGAACTGTACACGTGAAAACAAACTTCACCCTGTGTATACTTTGTTCATGTGTTCCTGTACTACTCCTGTATTTTGCAACCCTTACTGCCTAATACAGTGTATTTAAAAAATATATAATGAACAAAACACTCAGATTTATGTGAACTGACTCATTCTCT